>BGNK01000541.1:225613-232080 GCA_003297005.1 Symbiodinium sp. clade A Y106
GGGATCCCAGTTTTGACTTTAATTAGAAGGACACTTATCATAAAGACACCTATGTTGGGGACCTGCAGTGTCCTGACACTGAAATATTTGTACACGCGGCTTTCGTGCTCTCACTCGACGCATTGACTCTCACTCTGCTTCTCACTTGAACTCTCGCTCTCACCCTCACGCTGACACTCACTTTGACCCTCACTCTCACTCCCTAAAATCCTGAAACTCATTCATCCACTCGTCTCCGATGCTTGCGTCCCTCTTGAAGGCTTGCTCGTAAGTAATTTCTCGATTTGTTTCACCTTCTCCGTCCCAAAATTGGCTCGCTCGCCCCGGTCATTCTCAAGTCCCACCCCTGTGTTGTGCTTCTCGTTCATTCTGTAGGACTTTTGCACCCTCCGATGTTGCTTTGTGGCTGGTGGTGGGGAGACGCAGCACTGTGCAAACAATAGGAGCTGGGGCTGGGCTTGCAAGCTAAGGATCTGGATGCCGTTCGATGTCGGGACGATTTTGATCGCGAGCGCGGCCCTCAGCGCCAACTCTGGGACTTGAAAGGCATAGGTCAGGGGGCTTACAGATCACACAGGTCGGTCAATAGCTCAGCAACCATCAGTCGTTTTGCCAACTGGTTGCATCGCTGATGAGAAAAGGAGAGTCGTCGCGTTCACTATCATGATGCAAAGTTCGGCGATGACTCCAGGGTGATGCTAACTGCACTTCTTTTGCGAGCATTGAACAGAACCACCATAATTCTCACAATCTCTCACAGTGATGAGTCTGGGCATTAGTACTTGTAGCACAAGTTCATCGGGACAGAGGATTCGTTTGTGCGATCGTGGATTCTGCAGAGCTCAGGTTTATCCACACGGCTATCCTCAAGTGGTACGGAAGCACCTTGTTCTGATCCAGTTGTGATTCTTTGCAGGTCCACAGTTTCAATGAATCGTGGACACCATGCATTATTGAATTCAGAGGTCAACCCGTACATGTTGAAAGCGCGCTGCAGGCAGTAGCCAGGTGTGGGTTCGCGAGCCCAAGAATTTTGCACAAGGATTGCATCGGAAGCCCGAATCATGCGACAATTGAAGGCACAAGATCACGGAAGGCCGTCGACAGCATCCAACTCGTGGCATTGCTTTCATCCGAAATGGGCCCGATAAAACACAGCAAAAGGGAATCGATATGCAACCACACCAACAACGACGGCCGCGACAACAACAACGACAAAGACAACCGCAACCAAAACCACCGCCGCCGCCACCGCCACCACAACCAGCACCAGCACCACCAGCACCACCAGCACCACCACCACCCACCAGCACCACAGCACCGCCAGCACCGCCAGCAGCAGTAACAGCAACAGCACGACCAACACCAAGAGCAACACTCGCTGCAGCAACATCAATTACTACTAGCGAAACGAACCCATACAGTTACATAAGTTTATAAAGGAACAACGAGATAAGTGATATATAAATACCGTACAATGTACTGAATGGCTACGTACATATATACGCACATACACACACGTACACGCACACGCACACGTACACGGTAAACACAATACACACAGAGACACATGCACATGCACATGCATATATATATATATATGTATATACATACACACATACATATACATATACAGGTACATGTACATATACAGATACAGATACATAATATACATAGCATATATATATATATATATACACAAAAACCATAGAATCACACAGATGTGTATATATATATATATATAGATGTGTGTGTACACACACATATATATATATATGTACATATATATACATACATACATATATACAGATATGCAGACATACAGGTACTGATATACATATACACATATATACTTATACACATATATGCATATACACATATGAACACACATACACGTATAGAATCGTATACACGTATGCATGTAGGTACATATCTACGGAAATGCATTGATACATATACTGACATATACGCATATGCATATACACATATATACATACATACACACATACATACACGCATGTAGCAGCAGAGCACTTGCCCTGTAGCCAACACATCACTCCCTGGCGTCAATCGCTCATGTTTGCCTCGCTCTGTTGAAATCCGCAAAGGCAAGGACTCCTTCCGGGAGTTTGTGCAGGGCCCCCTCCGCCAGGAGCTGGTGGGGATGCATGGCTTAAAGCAAGGATCCACATGAGACTGTCGGGGGCATGTTCTGTTCAATGCTACCGTGGCCTTGAAGTGTGCGGCTTCATGTTGTGCCTTTCTAGCTGCGGAAAGCACTGATCACAGCTCCCGTGAATGTAGTTTTGGTACAGATGCGCCGGGGCCGCAGGATCGGTGCTATCTTCGATCTTGTGTCTTCATAACCCGCGGGCAGTCTGCGCTATCCATGGAAACAACACGGCCCTCGTACCGAGGAAGGGCAGCAGGATACACCTCTCTGGCCCTTACCTCGCCGCTGGTCTGCGAATTTGTGTTGGATTGGATGACAGGTTCGTGGATGTACGGGGGCATGCTGAATGCTGACTTTCGTGAGCGCCAGAAACTTCGATCATCTCGCCGAGGCCTTGCTTGTGCTTGTCGCCATGACACCAGGCTTGGAGTTCACGTTGTGCCCTGGCCGGCATCTGCTCAACTCGGCCCGCTAAAGCTTCGTCATCCTGACTGGAAAGTGCGTGCCGTCTGAGCTAGGGTGCGAGTTTAAGTCACAGTTTCTTCGTAATTGTTGTTTAGGCCTTGGGCTTTGCTTGATCCAATTTGGCATGCATGTCTTGGCTTGAGTCTTCACGACTCTGCCTCGACGGAACACCCACTTCGCTTCGACTGCTTTGTGGTGCCATGAAGCTCGTGAATTCTGGCCGTTTCTCGACTGTGACAGAGGCGCAGTCTTGCAGATTTCGTACCTGCGACGGCATAAGGGAATGTAATGTATCACGCTGCTTGCCGGCAAGCAAATCGTGCAGGCACCAACAAGTAAGTAGATCCCCAACTCTTGTGGTGCCACGCTTTCTACTTTGCAGACGGTGGAAGGCAAACAAGGACGAACAGAAGGCTCCCAATGTCAAGGTCTGACTATCTCTGTTTTAGATCAAATGTCCGGCAGCATCGCTTCCCAGGGCAATCCACGGTGCAAACGCCCCGCTTCGTTCCATACTTGCGAATGTCGTGGCAGCTGGGCAAGAAAGGATCCCCCACCCAATTTTGCTCCAGTTTCCTCATCTCATCTTCTGGGTTTCGCATGTTTCAGCTGCGGCACCGCGAGCCTCGAAAGGGATGGGTTTGGACGCCTTTGATCTACTCGTCGCCTGTCAGGGTTGTTCACGGAAATTAGGGTTGCTACTGTAAATGTTTGTTTTCGCGGTTTGGCAGGGAAGTCTGTCCCGTGGCAGCTGGCAGCTTCCTGATGCAGTAAGCTTGTCAAGTCGCGGTGTGCATCAGGTTTTGAAGGCCAGCATCCACAATATGTAATATGTGCCATTCACAGCATCAGACACAGAATCCAATTATTTGATGACGTCTATGCTTGTGCACATGTTTCAGAAGAGTTGTACAGATCTTTGTGGTTGCGCTGTTGTTTTCTGGTCTAGTGGCGATTTGCTTGGCCAAGGGCTCTGCAATGCGTTTCATCCTTTGGCAGTGGCGTCATGAGTGTCTTACCCATGGACACTGTCTCTGACAAGAAGTAGAACTTCTGGCGACGCATGCTTGCGGGCTCCGTCAAACCGTCTACTTGTCCATCCCCACACCCAACGAATGTATAACGGTGGGCCTGCTCTGTTGAGGGTTTAGTTGCACCCCCAGGTGATAAATCAGAATAGCAAAAAACTAACCATAGTAAGAACAATAATGGTAATAGTTATAACAATAATCATAATACTCATATTCACAACTATCATAAAAAAATAATAATAGGATCCTATAATACTACTACTAAGAATAATAATGATATATACATATACACACATACATTTACATGTACATATACATATGCGTATACACACACATATTTGTAGGCTGCGTAGTAGTCCCCCCCCACATTTCTGCACCGCTGTACTATTGTGGAACCTGCAACTGGTTTTGAAACCCACGCAGAGTTTATAAACCCAGGCAAAGTTTATAAACCCTTAACTTCGGGACCGAAGCATTGAACCACCGTGAATACATATGTCTTTGTATTCAAATCAAATCCGGCATCAATACTCAGTATCTAAGTCCCTATGGATGACTATGGACGCTCTCGCAGCCGGTGTTTTCCCTGCGTTCCTAACCATTTCTGCAAACATAGTCTGGAGACCCAGGAAGTGTCCATGATCAATCGGGGGAAAGGAGACAAAGTTTAGTGTCCAACGGAAATGTTAAAGGCACGGCCCAGTGTTGCGAATCCTGATTATTTGCACCTATCATTCTGACAATCCATAGTTACACAGTGTACAACGTTACGGATTCTACAACAACCCCATCGAAACCCCTTCAAAATGTGCATACATGTGCCAAAACCTTTGCTTTGTTTCCGTACATTCTCGATATTCATCCCCGTGTGATTGCTGTCTAACCCCTGCAAATTCAATTCACTAGCAAACGTGCCTTTCTTATATGTATTTGTCATTCATTCCCTAGGGCCAGTTGGATTCTTGAACTACGAGTTTTCCATATTTGTACTGTCCTTGTATACCCAATTTGCTAGCAACTGCGCCTTTAGTCGTCATATGTCTTTATGATTCATTCCCTAGGGCGAGCTAGATTTTTGAACTACGGACTTTCCATACTTGCACTGTCCCTGACTATACATGGTTTGCTAAACGTGTTTTCTGCAAGTTTTTGTTTAAACAATGAAAAATAATGCTACACCTAAATGCCCGAATGAACTGGATATGCGAGCGGTTAAAAGCAATCGCATCGGGGCATAAGGATATATGTTCTGGAGAGCTGTAGATAACTAATAACCACAGCTCCGTAACAATGACTGGTAAAACAGAGAATGGTGTTACAATACTAATATGGAAAATTGGTTCAAGAAGTTCGCCCTAGTCTAGGGAACGAATGACAAAGACTTTTACAGACAGCAAGAAACTACTGTGTATCCTGGCCGCTCAGTGGCATATTATGGCCTGAATTTGCTTGCAAATCACCCCGTGTTCCTCCTCCACGGAGTTTCATAGTTCATCCACATGTAATTGGACATGGTGTTGCTAGAGGATTTTCTATGTACCGAGTGAAGAAACCTAACAGTTTGTAAGCTGCGAAGTCGTGCTTGCTCACCACAACATCAGTCTTGTCTCATTGAAATCTTGCCTCTTTGGAATGCTGTTCGGAAATAGCACTGCGACCAGTTCGTCTTTGTACCAGGTGGTGAAATCTGACCAAGTTGTAAACTGCAGAATACTGTCTCTCCGTACAATGAGGCCTTGTTAATCGCATGACAATTGTATGACAACTTCCGTGTACTTTGATATTCCAATGTTGACAACACCTACTGGCCTTCTGTAACCCCCAATAGAAGCCACGTCATATTCCGCACTATGATGCCTGGGTGAGTGATGTGTAAGCGCTTATTCGTTGAATGCGTACATGGATTGCCCTTTCTTTGTGCAGTGACATGTAAGTACCTATTCGCTAAATGTGCGCATAGACAGCTTTGTCGATTGTAAACCCCATGTACTGGCACGGTCACACATGGTCAGACCTTATAGCAGCAGCATGGCCTTTCTGCTACATACTCGGGGGTCTAAGCATGGTCCCGGGAATATGAGAAAATATGTATTTAAAGACAGAACACCGCATCCTTCCGGAATGATAAACCCGAGTAAATGCCACATGCCTGGGACCATCTATTCTCTTAGTCCTTGCCTAGCTTCATGGCAGTTGCATTGTTCCTGAAACATCTAAATTCCCGACAATTTGGACTTAGGTGTTGATGAAGTACTGATGTCACATGCACATTATAGAAAAGGGTTTTTCAGGTGCACTGTCTATAGGGGTTGGCACGAGGGCTTGGGGTGGAATTAAAACAACAAACCAACCGGGCACCGGAGACTTAAACCGTTAGGCCAGTCCTGTTGGCCTGTAGGGCACCGGAGACCCAAACCCATAAATCATTAAGCCAATCCTTTTGGCCCATACCTTTGGTATGTGCGGTTCTATCGGGAGGAAAGGATTGACTTAATGGGTCCATTGCAGTAGGGGAAAAGGATTAATGGTTTAGTGGTTCATTGGTTTAGAGGCGGGCTTAGGGGCTCCTTACTACACAGCAGACTTGGTAAGAGACACAGGTTATAACCAGGGCGCAGAGTATGTTCATAATTTGACGACCCCAAACCCAACACGCACAACATGCAGGGGGGATATAACATAGTTGTGAATCTACGATGTTCCCTCTTGTAAAGTAATGTCTGACTGTGTAGCCAACTTACGCCAATGTTACCATTTGGCTCAAGCATGAAAAGAAGCGCTACCGAGCTGTGCTTCTT
>BGNK01000542.1:0-42193 GCA_003297005.1 Symbiodinium sp. clade A Y106
CAAAGCTACGGCTGATAACCTATTGTTAGCAGCAGAACGCACGGACTTTTTGTTCACTTGAGCCAACGTAGTAACGTAGGTAAAACATTAATATACGTACACAAAAGGATTAAAAACAATATTGGTTCAGGGCTTCGGGGCTTAGGGCTTAGGGTTTAGGGTTTTAGGGTTTAGGAACGGTTAGGGTCAGTTTAGGGCTTTGCGGCTTGGGGCTTCGCAGGTGACTATGGGGCTCAGGAGAGGGTTTGGGGATGATTTCAAGGTTTAACCTAGTACTATACTACTACTACTACTACTACTACTACTACTACTACTACTACCACTCACATAGTGAGTGAGGAAAGCCAGCGCCTATACAGCCTGTAGGTTCTGGGTGCTCAGAGCTTTGCATCTGATGCCCTAGGCAAAGTTGGAAGCAGTAGCAGCAATGAGGACCCTAACCGTGCAAGAGCCATAGTAGCAACGCTGCAAAAGACTTGCGCAAAAGAACAACACACAAACACTAACACGTGATCATGATGCATCGATCAGAGCTGAGATCGTGACGTTCAGCTGGTATCCGACATCTGTCGCTCGGGTGGCATCCACTTCCTTGCACGACTTGCTTGTTTTCAGGGTTCCGGAATTGAAATATTGGCTGTTTGAGGTTTGAGCGGGTATGTCCGAAAGCAAGCAGTTTAAAAGGGGTACAGCAAAAGGGCACAATGAAACGAATACTTCCAATCCCTAAGTACGCTTTTGAGGTGTGGGTTTTAGGTCTTAGGAGGTTTCAGGAGACAAGGCATATATGTCTGTCTCTACGGCTCCGTAGACTCTCAGAACAGGACATATATACACTTGTACTTATATAATATGTACATATATATATATATATATACACTTGGCTGACTTCTGAAGCCCTCCTAAAAGTTAAACTTTTAGCCTCCTGCTTATTTATAGTTACAGTTCATATAGAAACCCCAAAATTTCAGTCCTAAGAGCCAACCAGAAGAACGCCACGAGGATATGGTATCGAGTGCAGCCTCAAGCCCCTCCGACACTACAGCTCTGAGTGGCTCAATTGATCCAAGTCACCACATCGCTGGGGAGGCCCTGACGGCGAGGCTCTGAGCTTGAAACGTCGGGGATATTCTTGGTTTTAGGAATAAGGGTGATTTAGACCCTCTACCCTCAACATTCCTTCGCCCGTTTGGGATGGAACTTCAAGGCATTCACGCCTTGACAGGTCTAAACACTCATATTTCAATCAATGGTGGTTGCCAAAAAAGGCTTGGGCCTGCGCGGACACGTGGGATCGGAGGATGCAAGGGCATGTGCAGATTTCCTGCTCCAACTTGTGCTAGGGTTCTTGTTTTTGAAGCCACTAGGGCCCAGGGTCAGGCGGTTTAGGTTTGCTACAGGATGGCTAGCTGAACATTGCTGGCAGTGTTGGAAAAGTTCATTTTGCTAGGACAACATTTTTGGCCTGTCGTCATTACTGCAAGGCGCTACTATCCTCATGCCTCCTGGCGTTGTAATATAGGCGCCTAGGCCCTTATATCATAGAGCCCTTATAGTATCCCTTATATAGAGCCCTTTAAAGGAGCCCTATTCTAATTATTAAGGCACCGAAAGTGCGGGTGCCCGCCTCATCTTGTTGGAGAACTGCCAGGACGAGCTTCCTTGAGAGGGCGGCGTCCTAAACTGAGTTCTCGTTAAGGGATCGAATTTAAGTTACCATATATACCTCTTGTATTTAGCACCCTACAACAACCCTTACAAAGCCTGTGGATCCCGTATAATTACAAGCCCTATAAAACCCTGTATTCACCCGGTACACTCCAGGTAACAACCCTACATTTTTCCGCGCCCTGACCCCAGAACCGGGTCAGGTGGCCATCGACGCTCTTCCAGCTCCAACTGTAGCTTCGCCTGCGCTGCGACAGCCCGGGATTGTTTATCGGATTTTTTGGATTCTAGATAAGGCGTTTCTTGCGCTTGCTTTCTAGGGTTCAATCTAGAGATAATAAGGGGCCCGCAAATAAACCCTCCATCTACCCTTGCATTATGCCCTACATACCTACCATTGAAGGGCACAGGCTCAACATCTATCTCTGCAAGTTGAACTGCCACATCCAGACAGGTTCCCTGTCCAAGCCAGCAGGATTCACAAGATGTCGAGGCTCATCAATCAACCGGACTTGTGCAGGGAACCCTAATGTAGGAACCTGATTCAGACACCCTGGGTCCTTATTAGGGTTCCTTATATGAATCCGAATATATTGGGGGGTTATAGGGCCAGGGTTTCTTAATCAGGTTCCTACCTAAAACGCCAAGGGATGGCTTGGAAGCTCATCAGGGACGTGGCATATCGGAAGCAGGGTTGTAGGTAGCCTGAGCAATTGCTGTCAACCTGCTTACAACCCTACTGCCCTTCTATAATACAACGTCCCTGACCCTGTTTACGTAGAGAGACGCCAGCCTCATTCCGCTCTTCGCGTGAACATCGAAGCTCTTTCTGCAGTCCTGCTTGTACAGGATACCTTATATAGCTTAAACTAGAGTTTTTGTTAAAGGGTCTGAAAAGCATTGTATACATGAAAACAGCTGACAGCACCAGCAGCAGCGGTAGTGGTTGCAGTACTGGTGGTGGCGGCGGTGGTGGTGGTGGTCGTGGCAGCGGTAGTGGTAGTAGTAGTCGTC
Source organism: Symbiodinium sp. clade A Y106 (assembly GCA_003297005.1). Taxonomy (NCBI): domain Eukaryota; class Dinophyceae; order Suessiales; family Symbiodiniaceae; genus Symbiodinium; species Symbiodinium sp. clade A. The sequence continues at coordinate 2,683 of BGNK01000542.1, forward strand.
GTCGCGGTCGTCGTCGTAGCAGCTGTAGTACTCTTGTCGAATTAATATCAGTACTCCAGGAGTGGGAGAACGAGTAGTAATGGCGGCAACAGCAGCAGTAGCAGTAGCAGTAGCAGTAGCAGCCACCGGGTCACGAGACTCTCACGAAGACACCAAGATCAATGCAAGGCTTTCAGCACCTGACAACCCTGAAACCTTGGACAGCACTAAGCCTCACAAACCTTAACATTTGCAGTATGATAGACATTTATAAGTTACAAGCCGAAGAGGCTACAGGTTGGGTACGCAGCTACGTAGCAGCCCTCAGCCCACCATCTATACACAAAACCCCACAACATCCCAAAAACCTTTGAGCAGGCGTCGCAAAGTTGTTGTGCATACATGATACACGCACTATTATGGTCTCGCCTGCCACGCGGTCGTCCGCAACTTTAGAGGACTTCTCGAGTTCCTCGCAGGCTGAAGGTGGAAGGGCTGCATATTGTGCATTCCTCTTAATTTTAGGGTTTAGGGTTTTTTTTAAACGTCCCAGGGTTTAGGGTTTAGGGTTCTTGCAGAACAAAAGAAACCCAACAAAGTTCATGGCTTATATTCCTGTAGGGCCGGTGCAGTTAGTTGACCTAATACGAGCTTCCAGTGGCAAAGCAATGACATGTGCAAATGCCACTTGGCATGATACCAGCATGCAAGTGTGGCTGCAGAGAGGATTTCAAGTTGCAGACGCGACAACGCTGCACAGGACCGACCTGCATGAGTCTGGGCAGACATACTGTGACATTCTTTGGAGTTTCCTTGGCCACCTCATGGACGTGTGCGAACACCTGAAAACGAATTGTCCCAGCGACCGACACATGGAGCCGACGTCAAACCCCAGCGAAGCAAGGCTAAAAGAATAGTAAGTCAATGTAGGCCGAACAAGATCTCGCCATCACCGACTCATAACTCTCTGTTTTTGAAAAAGGTACAGCGGCCCTTCTCGCTGCTTTTAGGGCTTTCTGTCTCCGATTCCCGCTTCGTCTGCTCCTGTTGGCCTCAGCGATCCACAAGACCCTGGACCCTTATTTCATCCCTACGCCCTATTTAGGGTTTAGGGTTTGAACCAAACCGCCCGAAACTCTGAGAGCCTCTCAGATAAGTTCGAATCCCTGTCAGGTCCGAAATTGAAATCTTGAGCCCGAAAATTCCTCACCCGGCGGCCTGACAGTGGGTCTTCTGCAAGCGGAGAATCCTCGGCAACTGTCTGGTTCCGCTATAAGTCTATACGCATAATACAAGTAATACAATAGGTCGCCTTCACAACTAAAACAGCCTCTATATACGGTACTGAAAGTGAAAACCCATAGGGCTTGTACTATAATGATAAACCATGTATGGCTTACTTCTAAAGAACACCTCGCGGACCAAGCGACCTAAATGATCCCGACAAAGTAAGGGTTTCCTGGGCCTAGGCCGCCGAACTACAGTACCATATTGTAGGCCATACCCATAGGCTCCATAGTTCCTGTTTGGGATTACCTTAAAGGGTTCGAAACATGAACCCCAAAAAGGAACTACTATGGAGCCTCGAGGTAACCACCTCTTAATCAGGAATACGAGACCCCTTGGAAGGGAGACGCCTTCGAAGGGGAGGGTCCTGGTCAACCTATAGGCCCCATTGTAGTCGCGGTTTGCAAGTCCTGCTTTCGGCTTGAAGGAGTTTTTAAAATCCTGACCATCAATTTAGTTCACCAAGAACCGAATAACATTGGAGACCATCGGCCCATATATCATGCAATAGAGGAAGGACGGTAAGACGGTCGGCCCATATATCGTGCAGAAGAGGAGGGACGGTAAGACGGTGCGAGCTCCACGACGCCCCCCCCGAAAAAGACTTTGGACTAAACCCCCCAAAACCCTGATCCCAAGGAAACCCATGAAAGAACGCGTCAAGAAACCCTGATCCCAAGGAAACCCCTTGAAGAGACCCGTAAAGAAATGCGAGCGAGAAGACAAGAGCCACTGCTGCTTCGGCTGTCGGAGGTCTCAAAAAGTGGATGAAGCCAGGTAGGAGTAAGGATCCCTTCCTAGTTTAATTACGGTCTACATAACACATATACATATATATATATATATGTATTTAAGTATTTATATATTTATTCATTTTTCTATTGTTATGCTATTCTGTATAGAAGGACTGTTTGTTATGTAGGACTACTCCAGCCACCTTCGCCTCAGCTCGGGAGCCCTCCGAAGCCGGTGCTTTGCTGCGGCCGAGCGGCTGCTCCTCGAGGGCGCTACATTTCGCCTCCAGGGCCTCTCTTTGTGGGGGCACCCTGGGGATTTAAGGGGAGTTTTAGGGGGGGTTCTATAAGAAGGGCCCTATAAGGATTTAAGGTTTAGGGTTCTATAAGAGTTTGGGGGTTTCATTTGGGGTTTCATTTAGGGGGGATTTTGGGCATTTTGGGGGGTTCAGGGTTTCAGACCCTGCGGGTTCCATTGGGATTTAAGGGTGTTTTAGGCGGTCTCTAAGGGTCCTATGAGGATGTAGGGTTTAGGGTTCTATAAGGGTCGTATAAGAGTTTAGGGCCTCTTTGTTTTTTTGGGGGCCTGGCTTTAGGGTTGTACGAACTGGGGGTTGGGAGTTTAGGGTTATAAGAACTTAGGTTTTGGGGATATAAGGATCTAAAACCTCTTTGGGGGTTCCATTGCACTTGGGGGGTTGGGGGGGTTTAGGGTTTAGGGCACGGCTTTCATAGTTTCTGCGTTGCGTTGTTCATAAGTTCTTCCAGCAGGAGACACATAATGTAAGCAAAATCGTTGGCCGAGTTCACATCATCAAATGTTGCAAATCCTCTGCAAGTCACACGCATGGCAATGGATGAGTCGCCGATCTGGCAGTTGTAGGACACGGCCCCACATCGAAGGTCATCTGCACCAGGAGCTTCTGAAGAGATTGCTTCAGCCAGTGCTCGGCTGATGAGGGACGCATGTATGATGGAGTCGGCTGGCGGAGACCATCCCATTGGGAATCCTTCGACGGATGAACCCTCATCTACCAAAGTCTCTCGGAAGTTCCCATGCCGAAAGATCAGCTTCACACGCGCAATTGCAATGGCTAGCAGACCCCTGGGTAAGCAAGGTGCTGAAAGGTCTAGAGTCTGGGGGTTGTAGGGTTTAGGGTACTTGGGGTGTTAGTTCCGTCCTGAGGCAATTCTGCGAGAGTTATGAATACTAAAAATGAGGTTCTTAGTTCCTTAAAGCAAAACTTGTCCTCGCTAATCGCTAGCCCTGCTGATTAGTATCCACGCGCTCATTCGAGCGTACTCGGCAAGGTTGGAGTCGGCAGTTGTCTGCTTTGGCATATGCACTTAACAAATCGGGATCGACATCTGCAACCCTGACCCGTCTACACTCCGAACTAAACCCCAACTCCCCCGAACCCCATATTGGTAGTTTCCGAAAATGAGGGGTACCTTGTTCTCGGGTCCTTATAATAAGGATCCTACTACTGAGGGTACTATATTAGGGTCCCCTATTTTCGGAAACCCCCATATCCCCACCCCCCAAAACTGAACGCTCCAAAGGCAGCTTTTCACACCAGCCAATCCCAAAGCTCGCAACACATCCAGAGTTAGGCTTCAGACTTCAGGCATGTGGCAAGCCCCCGTGGTTTCTGAGAATACCCCTTGACTCTCACATCTTCTGTATCTATCCAGTATCTAACTACTATGTATCTGTCTACTTACCTTTCTAGCCATCCATGCATCTATCCCTCCACCCGTATGTGCCTAGAATCGAAACCATCCGAACAAGGGATCCTGAGCTCCTGTTTCCTTTTTGGGCAACTAACTTCCGTAATGCGCTAGATAACCTGAAGCCTCACGAGCTTTCGGACAAGTTCCCCTTGAAACTTCGACTTCCTATAACCCCACCAAAACCCCAGACAGGTCCACGAACACAGTTCTAGAACCCTGATCGAGCTTCTTGCAACACGCCTTTATAGAACTCTTGCAAAATCCATGGCGGAATCTCATGGAATTCCTGGAAAGCCGCCTCCGGCTTGGGCCACCGGTTTCGGATCTCCGTCTCCAGCTCCTGCTTCTTCTGGTGATATGCCTTCCAGCCTGGTGAGGGTTCAGGGATGGCTTAAGGTTTAAGGGTTATGGGTTTCGGGTTCAGGGTTCGGGGTTTAGGGGTTATAGGGGCTTAGGGTTTCGTTCAGGGTTCGGGGTTTAGGGTTTAGGGGTTATAGGGGCTTAGGGTTTAGGGTTCAGGGTTCGGGGTTTAGGGTTTAGGGGTAGTTATAGGGGCTTAGGGTTTAGGGTTCAGGGTTCGGGGTTTAGGGTTTAGGGGTTATAGGGGCTTAGGGTTTAGGGTTCAGGGTTCGGGGTTTAGGGGTTATAGGGGCTTAGGGTTTGTAGGGCTTATGGGGACATGCAAGGCCAGTTGGCAGAGCTTTCGGCGCTCACACTCGGACACTCCAGGCGAGGCATAGGGTTCCAGGTCTGGTGAGTGAGACGACACTAAGGCGAGAACTCTGGGTTGAGGTTTGGGGTTAGGGGTTTTCAGGGTCGGGAGTTAAGCTTTCGGCTTTTGTGGGTGACACGGGGGGTTGAGGATTACAGTTAGGGTTCTGAGAGTAGTAGTTTGCACTTAGGATTTAAAGGCTGAAGGTTTATAAGGGTTTAGGATGTGAGATGTGGGAGGCTAAGACTCAAGCTGTAGGGTTGATGTTCTAGGAATTGGGGCTGAAGGCTTAGGCTTCTGGGCTTTGGTGTCGGGCTTACTACTTATTGGGGGAGAAGGCTCGAGTGACAAAGGCTTCTTGTAGAGTTTTCTATGGGGGGTTGGTTTAGGGCCTAGGGTGTAGGGTTGCAAGAGTTGCGTACCGATCCCGTAAACATACATAAATAACTACGCAGCCAGCTCCAGAAATCAGGCAAACCGTCGTGAATCGGAGACCACGCGCACGACCGAACCAAAGCGCATGCACTTCGGAAAGACAGGAGAAGCAACCAAAGAGAACCCATGATGAACTTTCCGAAACATAAAACCGTTATTGAACCCCTCGACAGCCGGAATTCGCTACTTGAAGGTTCCTGGGTAGATACAGGTATGGATGATAAGTCTGCATGCAACGAAACTTCTGCTGAGACGACTTACTTATCGTACATAGAACTGTAGCTTACGCGCTGTATTGCTCAGTGATATGCCTACTTACTGCCCCTAACAAGGCACTACCCGGCAACCAATTCGAAATTCGATGCCCGGAGTCCCTCATGGCCAGCCCCAAAGCCACAAACCCTTAGCCGCCGGTGCCTTGAAACAGTAAACATCCAGCCCAAATAGACAAGGGGCTCTCGGGGTATAGTGGCCTATAGTTACAATAAGGAGCCCCGAGGAACATTATTGGCAAATGTTGCGGCTTCTAGTATGACCTCCTTGATCCCAAACCTTCAACCCGAAATCCCCCCGAAGTGTTCAGCAAGCGGCATGTTTCAGCACTGATGCGCTGCTTGTCGGCTTCAAGGCGCTGCGCTCTGCAGGCCCTGAAAGCTACGTGGTTTGACAGACAAGTTGAACGTTTAGGACGCATGGCGTAGCAAGTAAGCTAGGTATGCTGTGCGTACACCTTTGGCCTTAAGCTTATAAGTGAAAATTACATTGTAGCAGGGTCCAGATTCATACCAATGAACCTGGACCCTTCAGGAAGCCGGTTCCTGCAGGCTAAAGCGGCTAAACTACATTTAGCTTAAGCAGAATTGAAAATATGCTTGCAAGTCACCCGGTCCCCTACTAGAGTGTGAAGACTTATATACCCCCAAAAACAGTTTAAATTCCGGGCAGGGTTAGGTGTCCTTGGATTGGCAGTACCGCGATCTAGGTTCTATAGTACGCATGGTTGAGAAGTCTCTTGTCTTCAAGCAACCCCATGTGATAAGTCCACATGCGGTCGGCAATTATGCGAAATCTGTACCTCGCGAAACAAGAATCCCCTGTATAGTGGACCCATAGTAGACGACATTACAAAGAATGCCGTGGGCCTGCATGATAAAAGTCAATATGAAAACGACTTTAGTTCGCTTATAAGCAGATGTAAGTAGGAAGCAGTACCCGGTGGTGGGCCATTGCTTTACGTACTCTTGGGTGTTTCGTTAAGCGCTTCCTTGCCATGCAGCCAACGGATGCCCGGTTCAGGGCAAAAGGCTTCCAGCGGCGACCAAACCATCCAAGATCCGACAGAGGACCCAAGCATGTCATAAGTACCGTATTCGCTGAAGCCAAAGTATACCTTCGTATACCTTCGAGGCTGTTTAGCAGTCGGGGGCGCACGTATATTATAAGCTCTATTAAAACTTAACGTGTGCTGGTGGAGAGCTGATCTCGTTAGGCCCCCAAAATCCGAAGCCCTTAATGCCAAACCTTAGAACCCCCAAGCCCTTCATCTCGACCTCGACCCCAAAACGTATGTGGAAGAATAGCCTTTTATAGGTATTGGGCCATTGTTTTCCTGGGGTTTGCTTGGAGGTTCAGGGGTAGTTATAAGTTGGGTGATAAGTCCCCTAATATGGGTTATGACTATAGTTACCTTACTGATATAGCCCCACTTAGAAATACCCATGAACCTCCAGGTAAGCCCCAAGTACTCGGCGCGGCCTGTCTGCATCCTCGGCCTTTGCGCCTCAAGGCACCGGGGGGTTAGGGTCTAGGGTTGTAGAGCTTTAGGGTTTGACTTGGAGGTTCATGGGTGGTTATAAGCAGGGTTATAAGTAGGGTAACTATACTTTTATTTTAACCCATGTTAGCGGACTTATAACTCCATGTTTAACTACCCATGAACCTCCAAGTAGGGCTTAGGGGTTGAGGCGTAATGAAGCTTAGGGTTCAGAGTTGCTGAATTTCCGAACAAAAACTAAACAACTAGGGGTTCGAATCCAGCAATCGCCTGAACCCTTAGAAACCCTTGCAAAGCTTGCTAGCCGCTAGCCTTTGCAGGCGAATTCCTGAGACAACCCTCGAACCCATCTCAGATCCGTGCGCTGCTGGTACAAGTCCATCTCCAGCTCCCGAATCTTCGCTTTCGACACATCCTCAGGTTTAGGGTTTAGGGGTGTGGGGCTCTCTTCAGGGTGTGGGGCTTTGGAGTGCGTTTTGGGCTGAAGGTTCAGGGTTTAAGGTCCGGGGTCCCAGGTCTAATGTAGGGTTTTGGAAAGCGGAGGAGGTGTCGGCTTTAAGAATTACAGGGCCATTATAGGGGCTTTGGACATCTTGGACCCGATGACCAGACATACTTAGCTCTGAATCCTAAACATTCCTAAACCCTGAACTCCAAGCCCAGGCCAAGGTAAACTTAAATCTTGCCTTGACCCGATCCTTGACGAAACGGGTCCGGCTTCGGAGACACGGTTCGGAGGCTTGCGCAGGGGTTATGTAAAAATGAGAACAATGCTTTGGGCCATATGACCATTTCTGAAACGATGTTAAGGACCATAGAGTATAAGGGGTAGTGCCAGCAGCGCGAGCAGGCCGCCTCTATTCCTCATAGCACTCTCAGGCATGCTGCTCACCTCATACAAAAGGTGTTTGGTCCGCAATCCAGTATGACCCTCCCGACTGGAAAGCGCCTGCTGAACATCTGCACACTTCCTCGACCCTCGATTTTTTTCAGACTCGGCCTTGCCAAGACTTTGACTTGCAAACTGATTGCACAGGCAAAAACTCTTGCGCAGTGTGCTTTCAAACTTGTGATCCGGCCTCAGTTCCGCCAGATTGTCGTACCATTGATACGACTTCCGTATCTACAGCTGAGGTTGTTGGCAACTTTGTCTCAATATCATGGCTGCAGTCCAAACCGCCATTGCTGCCAGTAGGAATGCAACATGGCACAACGGCAAAACTTGACATATTCCAGCCGATCTACTCAAGTATCTCTAAACCCTTGAAGCCTGGATCACCTAGATCCTTAAACAACCCTAAACCCTAAACCCCTAAACCCCTGAACCCGAATAGGGGAACCTGAAATCTTCAAAACCGACATCCTTACCGAACCCTCTCGAACCATGATGAAAGCCTTTATAGAACATCGTAGCACATCCCTCTAGTGAACTCTAGAGCCCTACAGGAATCCTTTAAACCCAAGACCTCTAAGCCAAGGACCTGCACTATCCTAAACCCCTGACACTCTGAACCCCTGAGCCCCAAGCCATACATGTTAACCCCCAGACACATCCTAAACCAACTATAAGTCTACTCTGAGCACTAGTAAGGTAACCTCCCTCTACCCTCTGCCCTAAACGGCCCTAAACCACAAAACCCCTGAACCCCAAAGCGGTCATCTCTGCTCATGTAACCTCAATGGAACGTAGAACATCCCTCACCCTAAACTCCAACCCCCAAGCCCTAACCCAGTAAGCCCTCAAACCCTGGAAAAACCTTCTGGAGATACATGTTAAACTGTTAAACCCCAGACACATCCTACACCAACTATAAGTCTGAAAATCCTAAAGGAGATCATCTCTGCCCAAGCGCCAGGGCCGCGCGCAGGTCGTCGGCCTCCTTGGGCTGAGCGCTCGAGGCGGTCCTTCGTCACTTAAAGGAGCCCTTAAACGCTTCGGGGTCCCGTAAAGGGCTTCTACAAGGGTTCTATGATATAATGACATGACTAATTAGCATAAGGTTGTGAGTATTTTAGAGTACAACCGCAACTGCCGCGCCCACGATCCTAAATGCATGTAAGGCTGTTTTGCCCGTAAGGCTCAGGGTTTAGGGGTGCTCAGAGGTCACCAGAAAGGAGCCCTCCAATCGGGGCTAGGGTTATAACAACCACTGTTGGCAAAGTAAGGGCAATGCGCCGGAATCATTTTTTCTGATTATGTTACGCTATGGTTCAGGGTTTTTCCCGTTTTACGATTTTGATACAGTTCTGGTTACGATTTCAATACGGCTATGCGGGAAAGCACGGACGGCTCGGAAAGCAGCTCCGCTGCAAGTCCGAAAACCATATCAAGAACCTAGCAAACACATCAAAACCAGTCCTGGGGGAGGCTGGAGACGTATCGAAATCGTATCAAAATCGTAACGAGATCGTATCGAAATCGTATCCAAACCGTAAACTATAAGAAAACCGTAACCCGCAGGACCCTTGAAATCATATCAAAACCGCATCGAAATCAAGACTCTGGATGTCACAAGTCCAGGGTTTCGACTCACGCTCTCGCACTAAGGCAGGCATGGTTTCGGTCTAGGGCTTAGTTACGCAGGGAACTCGTGTACAAGACACGTGCTTGGTTTTATGTTGGGCTTAAGGCTTAGGCTTTAGGGCGGGCATTTGGGGTATGATGGGCGGTAGCGCCACTTCTCGTCTTTGAAGAAGGCTTGGATGTCTTTGGAAGAAGGCTTGGGGGTGGCTTAGGGTGAGCGGGGTTTAGGCTTGCTCCACACCTTGTTGAAGTTTAGGATCTAGTTTGGGGCTTTGGTGCTTCGGGTTCTTGTTAACTGTTAACACCTAACATCACCTGCCCGAACACTCCCCTGCTAACTCCTGTGCACCTGAAGCTTGTTAAACACTTTTGGGTCGGAAACCTTTCCTTTTGCCACCAACCCTGTTCCCTCAAGCCACAAAATCTCTTTGCGACCTCAATTCAGGCCAATGTCAGGGTCAGTTTTCGAAGGTTTTGGTAGGCTGATGACCTTGAGATGGCCTGCACTACCAGCCCTAAACCCTCTAACCCCTGAACCCTAGTACAGGGGCCTTCATAATTAGAATAGGGTTTTGGGGCCCATGAAACCGTAATTATAAGAAGGAACCCTCAAAATAGTATAGGTAATTATTTAGGCCCCCAGGCCCCGATATTAAACTCCTATATAGAGCCCTTATAGATCCCTTTTCAGGAACCCTTATAGATCCGTTTAGGGAGCCCTCATGGATCCCTTTAAGGAACCCTAAACCCTATAGATCCGTTTAGGGAGCCCTTATGGATCCCTTTAAGGAACCCTCCCTTATAGATCCGTTTAGGGAGCCCTTATGGATCCCTTTAAGGAACCCTAAACCCTAAACCCAAGCCCCGTCTGCACCAAGGGACCGCTGGGACTCAGCCTCTTCGCGCCACTCCTTCACCTGGTTATCGAAAGGAAGGGTTCTTAAGAAGGTCCCTCAAGGGATCTTTTTAGGGATCTATAGGAAGGGTTCTTAAAAGGGTCCATAAAGGGCTCCTTCAAGGGATCATTTAAGGGATCTATAGGAAGGGTTCTTAAAAGGTCCTTAAAGGGCTCCTCAAAGAGATCTATAAGGGTTCTTTAAAGGGTTCCTTACTATAGGAAGGGTTCTAAAGAAAGTCCTTGAAGGGTTCCTCAAAGGGATCTATAGGAACGGTTTAGGGTCTGAGTTTAGAGGTTAGTGTGGTCTTCGTCCTGCTACAAATAAAGTCAAGGGGCTTGGCAGATGGGTTTTGCAAAGACTGTCCTATAAACAATCAAAAAAGCTTGCGAAAGTCAAAATTGAGAACAACGGTAAACCCTACGGGTAGGCCCTACTAGCTTCAATTTTCATGGGCAGTTAGAAGTAGTACATTGTGTGTGTTGGCTTGGGTTAATGCCTGTTGGAAACTCACGACTGCCCCTGAACCTTCAAGAAAGGCTGCGAGTATACAACGGCTATAGCTTCGAGCTTATGTCTACAACGTGCCATTCGTACTCCATGGCACGAACACGCCGGCCCTAAACACACAAACCCTATGAACTCTTAAACCCTAACCCAATTCAACCCCAAAGCAAACCCTGAGTCTAACCACCGAAATAAGACTCAAACGCCTAAGAAACCCCGAGAACCCCAAATCCCAGGCAATCTCATTGGCCGCCTCACGTTCGAAGCTCGCCGCACGCTGGTGCGAGCGCTGGACCTGCGCCTCCAGATCCTTGGATTGCTTTTGCGTACGAAGGAAAGATTTTGGGTTTCCACAAAAGCTTGTTTTTGTTTTGCACAGATTTGTTGTCGCTGTTGTTCGCTTGTTCGCAGGGTTAGCTATCTTACCCTTTGCCGGTCTTAGTTTGTTTTTGGTTAATTGTACTTTGTTTTGCGTTCAGTTTGCGCTAACTGCTCTCATCAGTGATGTTCTCCGTCTCATGTCGATTAAAAGCCTAGGGCCTTCGAGGCAAGCGAGAATTACAAAAAGTAAAAATAATATATATATATATACATACATACATACATATACATATATATATATAGAGAGAGAGAGAGACATATCAATGCAAGCAGGGGTTAGGGCCGTGCGGCTACTAGGGCTCTCATGCCTTCTTTTGGGCTTTGCACATGGACAGTCCAGCCCCCAGGATCCCCCCAAGCATAGGGTCTTATTTTGGTTTGGGGCCAATGTTACCGTTAAACGCGTGTTGCAGTGTAACATTACACTGCGAGGGTCATAGGGGAACAATACTACTATCGTGATTTTGCAGATCCTAACATATCAAACCCGCTTTTTCCGTCTGAAGGCGGCCAGAGAAATTGATTTCCTAGAGTGAACTTCGCAACCTTCGAAACCTGTCCTGGTGCTGTTGTGGTGGTAAGAAAGAAACTTTTGGCACTCCGAAAGAGCAAGCATGTATATCTAGCCACGAACCATGAAATGCCAGACCCTTAAAATTTCAAATCCCAGCTACCTCGAAACCCTAAACCGTCAAGCCTGCCCTAAAAATTCAGCAACCACCCCAAACCCATGAACGCTATAGATCGCTATAGAACTTACAGAACCCGTATACCCTGACAGGAATTCTACGGCGAGGCTCCCGGATGTTGCGTTCCGCCGTCTCCTGGTCCCCAGAGCTCCTCCGCTTCGAACGGTTTAGGGTTTAGGGTTAGGGTTTAGGGTTTTGGGTTTTAGGGTTTAGGGTTTTAGGGTTTAGGGATTTTTTTTCCCTCCTACCTAGCAAGGACAAAGCCCGCAATGCAGGGTTTTTTTTTAAAAGTGCAATAGCCCCCTTTCTCCGAAAGCTTGCTCAGTTTGAGCTTGCACTGTTGGCTCGCTCAAAATCTAAATCCCTGCCAGAGAGTGACAGCACTAGCAGGTAGAGCGGTTTGAGCAGCCGGTGGCCCTTAGTGGAGACCTTCTCAAAAACAAGGAGAGGCAGACTCAGGCATTACACTTAAAGCACCTCTCAGTACCCAGTTCAGGCTGCACTATCACGGCTTCGGCTGCGGTCACGGTCCACACGATGATGTGCTCCTGCACGTGAACGAAGGTGGACTCCTGGATCTCCTCTCCTTCTCCGCTGATGTCCCCGGTGAGTGTGGCGACGTCGAAGAGAAAGACCAGCAGGTAGTCGCCGTCTACGATGTCGCCGACAAGGTGCCGGGGCCACCGGATCTGGTGCCAAGGCGCCTTGCTGTCTGTCCACCCAAGAGGCAGAAGCAGCCTGTGTCACCCCGAAGCGAGCCAAGCCTGTCTGGCGACAATCTCGACGCCTGTTCGCCCTACCCATGAGTCGACGTTCCAGGAAGGGTCGTTCTGGAGGGGCGGTAGCNGCAGAAGCAGCCTGTGTCACCCCGAAGCGAGCCAAGCCTGTCTGGCGACAATCTCGACGCCTGTTCGCCCTACCCATGAGTCGACGTTCCAGGAAGGGTCGTTCTGGAGGGGCGGTAGCAGTCGGAAAGTTGGGTACAGGCGTATTTTCGTCCCCCTGACGGATGAAGAGTGTCTGGTCATCCTCATTCCTTCCTCGGGAGTCCGGAGGGGATCCTCCAACATCACGATAGAGGCGACGAACGTGCGTACTCCACATGCGCCGACGATATCCAGCCACCAGAGACGGGTCAGCCCCAGGAAACCTGTGTTGTAGTTCATCTAGCGAACGAGGTAGCCAGGGGTCAAGCCGTAATTCTGGAACAACCCTTGGTGGGTGCATACAGGAAGACGATAGAGCTGTTCCATATTGAGCTTCCTGGCCAATCACCTGCCAAATCGTCCTGTTCACTGCTGCTGCGTTGAAGGGCATGGCATGAGGCGGGATTTGAACTCCAGCCAACACCTCCTCCAAGGCATGGATCAGCAGGTTCTCCAGATGACGAAGGCGTCGAAGGTGATCAACCAGTCGTCTTGCAATATCCACCACATCACCCTGAGAGCATCTGTCAATTTGCGAGGCAACAACTTCACGAACGAGTTCATGAGGCCAGGTCACCACCGAGGAAGAGGACGTCGTCGTTGTAGAAGACCATCCCAGGCACTGCATCAGGGACAGGACCTCATCTTCGGGTTCTCCTTCAAAATCTCTTCCCCACTGTAGGGCAAGATGAAAGGGCAACACCCCAACCTGCAGGCTGGTAGAGGAGGTAGTAGTGCTGCACTGAGGGGAGTGTTGGGCTACTGCAGATTCCATACCCACACACAAAGACAACAAGGTCGTAGACGTCAAGGTCACTGTAGAGTTAGCCGAGGTCTGTGGTCCCCAGGGCTGGCTCCAGTCCACTAAGGGAGGGTCCCTCCAAAGCCCTGGCAAAGTCGACGTATCCACCGGCAGTGAAGCATTAGTGGCCGACAGGGCGGGGAGTGCAGGCGGTCTCCACATGGTAGTCCTCGTCGAGCCACTGTTCTCCTCATCGATCTCATTGTTCACACCACCATCCGGGGCGACGCGGGTGACCTCGTCTGTCTCAGGACCAACCATCCCATCACCAGGTGGGGGAAGGGGAACATCACTTCCTGCTGAATCACAACCAAGAGTTTCACCTGAGCCGCTGGACTGAGGACGGCCACTCCTAGACCGACTGCGACTGCGTGCCCTTTGACTGGCCACGACATCACTGGAAGCAGATGCAGCTTCATTCGACTCCGTGGCCTCAAGCTCAACGGATCCCAGCACACTAGTGGTGGAGCTCGCGAGCGGGACGGGCGAGGGCTCACGTTCTTGAACAGCAAGTGGAATTTGCAAGTGGTGCTCAAGCCCGTGCAGGAGCATACTCTGCCACTGCCTGATCCAGGAGAACCACCTTGTTTGTTCACCCTCCTCTTGTGGACGCCGTTCAATCGGCCAGAACCCTCGCGGCATCATTCGTCTGCCAATCACCTCCAGGATGGCATCCAGGCACTGTAGTCCCTCTTCTGCGCGGAGGCGAAGTCGCTGAAGTGCCCAGCGCGATTCAGGACCACGTTCGTTATCCTGATGCTCCTGCAAGGCTTCCAAGAGGCTCTCCACTCGTGTTAGTACATGATCCGGTACTCCATTTTCCTGTAGCCTCTGTCTTTCAGCACCAGTGAGCTGCATGAAGCCCGTCTCATCTTGGTCAAGTTCGGATCCCGCCTCATTCTGGGCAAGTTCGAATTCCTCCCATCCACCTTGTACCTCACGAACTTCTGGAAATAGTCCCCCATTCGGCACCACCGTACTTGAGGAAGTAGTCCCCGAACTGTGAAAATTTCCCCAGCCTGGCCAGGAGCTCCCCATTGCGGGGTCATTTGTCCAGTCCTCCCACGTATTGGAAGACCAGGTTTGCCATCCTTGAGCAGCCTCACTCCCAGACCATTCTTGCCAGCTCCATGAAGGGCTCGTCCAGGTTGTTCCAGTAGCAGGTGAAGGCGAGGACCACGACGACCAAGACGACCAGCTCGGGGATGTCCTGGACTCATCCGGTTCCTCCGGCCAAGTGCAGCATCTCCACCGATCCCACACGTCACCCGAGTCATTCTCAGGGTAGGGTTCACCAGGAGCCTGCGGAAGAGCTGGGCCATCTTGGTCAGCTGGCGGAAGGTCAGTCACCCCCTCATTGGGACCTGTGGTCTCTTCCTGGAGGTTGGACCCAACTCTGCCGGCCGCTGCATCACGCTGAGCTTTATCTTGTATATAGTTGGTGAGCCAAGCCGGCCGCCACTTCCCCGCCAGGTAGTCATTCATCCTCTGTTGTTTACGTTGCATGCGTTGTTCTCCTCCTCCGCCGCGGTGCATACGTAGCTCTGCTGTCGTCCTTGGTCTCCCAATCCACTGGCCGTGCCTCCAAAAGCCCACCATCGAAGAAGGCTGTTCGGAGGACGAGGAGGAGGAGCTCACGTCTCCCATCTCGCCATCCCCTGGGGTCGTTGTTGTTTCAGTGTCCTCAGTGTAGGATCCAGCAAGAACATCCTCATGAGCGGGCTCAGGCTTGCAATCATGATGCTGGGATCCAGCAGACACAGCTGATGTCTCCCCCTCTTCCACGTCGCCCTCAGGAATGGAAGGAGGAATACGACCATGTATTGCGTCAGCAGCAAGTTTTTCCCCAAGACGGTGACGAACGCTCCCATCTTTAAGATGCCACCTATCGACACCCGCACGGAGGACTCCAAAGCGTTTGGTGATCCCCTCCCCTCGGAGACTTCTCTTGTCCCTGACCAGCTCGAGCCAGTCCACCCGATCAGTTTCTCGTCCCAGCGAGGACGAGCTGGAAGAACCCGAGTACGTGGAGGCAGCTCCTCCAGAGGAGCAAGAAGGGCTGGCGCTGCTCGAGTTGTACGGTACTGTCCGCGCATGTTCAGGGTGAGCAGGATGTACAGGATCGTCACAATCACGATGTTCACATCCCTGGTTCTCGTCATCAGGTACTGCATCAGGAACCGGTTCAGGAGGGACCCAAAGAGGAGCACCCCAAGCCTGTGCCGTTAGAGTAGAAACCTCACCCCATTGGACCGACAAATTACCACCATGATGAGGGCCAGCAGGTACAGGTTCTTCCCAATGTTCATGGAGAGGAGCAGGAAGATCCGGGGTCCACATGTGAGGGCAAGAGGAAGAAGAGGCTGCCTGCGATCCCCAGGACAATGAAGAAGGCCACGGTAGTGAGTCCGGTGCGGGCGCCAGCTCATGCATACCACGCTCAAGTTGTGCGAGGTATCTGGCTGTGGCTTCAACATCTTCTTCCGGGTCATTCAGATGGAGGTGTTCCGCAAGTGAGATATCGTCATCCCAGGCTGCTGCCATGTGTATTGCAACAGTTCTCGGGCTCCATGGTCTGGTGGACGAAGAGGAGGCCTGCACTGAGGAGGCGCCAGAGGTATCGGAGGGGGTGTGGTGTAAGGGCTCATCCTTCTTCACCGCAATAGTCACCCAGGTCGACAGCCACAGCAGCGGAAGCCAGAGTATCAGCTTGTCGAGGGCCATGTAAAACGCAAAAAGGAAGGGCGGGACGGAGTGAGTTTTCTGTCACCTCGAGCCAGGCACATGTTTCAGGTACTCATTCACAATGTAACCAATCGCATCAACGAGGGTCCAAGCACAAGGAACAAATATCATGTTCTCAGTCACAGAGTAACCGATCGCATTCTCAGAACGAAAAGCATGCACAGGAACATGAAAGAATAGGTCGCTCACGCATCAAGATGCAAGACCAGTGCAGTACGTCACCCCGTGCAACTCAGACATGCCAAGTCTTCACCACGCACAGAGAAAGAGAAAACTTAGTTGGTCACCGCAGCTTGTCTTCCATGACACCATTTNAGATGCAAGACCAGTGCAGTACGTCACCCCGTGCAACTCAGACATGCCAAGTCTTCACCACGCACAGAGAAAGAGAAAACTTAGTTGGTCACCGCAGCTTGTCTTCCATGACACCATTTGGTTTAGGGTTTAGGGTTGCGGTTCTCAGGAGGCCCTATAACGGCTACTGCAAGGGGTTTCGGCGCTCACACTCGGACAATCCAGGCGAGGCATATGGTAAGGGCTTTAGGGTAGATAGAGTCGGCGTCTTATGCATGTTTATGAATTTGCTAGATAAGGGTTTAGGGTACATAGAATCGGCGTTTTAGGGCTGAAGCAACAACTTTCTAGGTCGTATATGGCGTTTTGACGGTTTGGGGTTACTATTGGCTTGTGAATCTAGCAACAGCATTGACCGAACATCCCATGCAAAGAAACGAGGGAAATCAAAAGAAGAAACAAGAAGCTCGAGAAGTGCAAGAAGTGACAAGAAGGTAAAGAAGGAAAAGGAAATCAGGAAGGAGAAAACAAGGACCAATGGATCGCCATCCTCACAGGCCAGGCTTGGGAAAGAGAATGATATCTTGGAAGGGGGGGGCCTTTCCGACGCCATGCTGAAACTGCGGTAGCTGGATACATGTTCAATCCCACTTTGTCCCGCAGGACCAGATGGGCGCAACTGCACATCTTTGCTTGCAATCAATGTCTTGAACTTGAACGTTTGATCAAAGTCTGCTGCCTCCTCTTGAGCGCCTTATTGAAGCATCCGGGTCGACGGAAATCCAATCTTCGTCACTTGTTTGTGCGGTTCCCAGCTTGTTTGTGGTATGGCATTTCCAAAAGGCCGTGCTGAAGCAAAGCAATCACCACAAGACTTCGTTGGCGCGTGCAGACTCTGCAGACGTGCAATTCTGCACTAAGTATTGTCGCAGGAGCCGTTCAGGTCAGGGCCGTTCTTGAACCTGGAGCTCTCCTCAGTGGTAGAGATGAAACTCGACCAATATCGGGGCCTGAATTCTGAGAATGCACTTCAACCTCTAAGCTGTGTCTATCTCCCCTGAAGCCGCCAAGATCCTCCAAGCCATGTGGATCCAAAATAGCATATGCTTTTGGACATTTAGCCCTGTAGGTTTGTGCGATAGAAATGGGGGTGGGCCGTGCCCCTTGTCCCTCTAAAAACACCCTAACCTGACACCATATACAGCCCAACGGCACCCTAACGCCAAACCATAACACCTTTCATAAAGCCCTTAAATCTTAAACCCCGAAACCCTAAACCCCTACACCCTAAAGCCCTAAATACCCTAACCCTACACCATAACATCCTAAATCCTAAAAACTCCGAAGCCCTGCAGCAGCTCTGGCGGTCTTCCGCTGCAGCTTCGTGAGCTTCTCCTGCAGATCATGGGCCTCGCCGAAACCCTAGGATCCATTACTCGTTGTGGATTTTTTTTAAAACCTACCCTTTCCGTCTCGCAGGTACGATTCTCTTTGTGGAGTTTAGGGTTGAGGGCTGAAGGTTTACACTCTCACAACTCGGACATGCCAGGCTGAAGGTTTAGGGTTTTGATTTCCTTGGCTCTGGCACTCGAAGGCGTCGCATGAGAGGGCTTGGGGTGCGAGGTTAAGGCTTATAATTATAGGGCTCGATGTTAAGGTGTATATGAAGGCCCTACCAGTATGTCAGGTTATTGCAATTGTAATATAGGTATCGCTGCGAAGCCTCGAGTTGTTTCAACAGCAAGGCACGAAATGGTTGCACGCGAGCGGTGCAAAGGTCAGACTACCAACCCTTTACATAAGCAAGATAGAAACTCATCAGCGCCGGCAAAGCTATGACAGCTGGGACTCTTGTAGACCCCTGGCTCTTAAACCTTGTTTCTTCAGGGGCCTGAAAAATGTCGGGATCCATCGTAACCGTCGTGGCCCTGTTTTGACCGGAGGGGTTTGGGAGAGAGGGTTGTTCGTCAGCAGTCCCGCACCCGACCATGCAAGAAATGACCACCCACGGAACAAAAGTCATCACCCTAAACCTTTAAACCCCTCACCCCAGACCCCTAAACTTTTAAACCCCTATCTCCCAAACCCTAAGCCCATGTAGGCCACCGCGCGACACGGCCTCCCCGAAAGGCTCAAGTTTGCAGGATTATAAGGAGATCCCCAGCGGCTGTGCCAAGGAGCTTTATTGGCAAGTACCCACCCAGCAGGTGCTTGGAGGGTTCTGAATAGTTGCAAGAGCGTTGTAAGTGGTAGGTAAGTACAAGTTCTTGCGGGAATCCATGTCAGTTCGGTCGCTTGCCAGGGCGGGTTTAGTAACCCTACTCCCCACCAGCACGTGTGCACACAACAGGATGTGGCTGTGAAGGACAATTTAGAGTCTAGGTTTTCATTTCAGGCTTAGGGAAGTTTGGAGTTTAGGGGCTCCGGGTCAACAAGGATAAGAGTTGATGTCGCGCCTTAATCAACTTAAAACCCGAAGGGCCGAGGCAATATCAGGACAAATGCTCTTCGAATCTAGCAGTCTCGCGGAAGATACAGCAGCAATGGCCCTGGTACTACTCAGCCCATAACCCCTAAACCCCTTAAACATTGCAGACCCTAAACCCCTAAGCCTAGCCTGCTGCTCTGCTGCAGTGATCTGCGAGGACTGCCTCTGGCTCGCAGGTTTGTTAAGAGCAGATGGGTCGGTCTTAGTCGCGTCATTCACCTGCATCCTCGCGAATGATTTTGATGACCGTTTCTTCCATCCAAGAACATTACAACTAATAATATAATAACTACTGGGCCTGCCTTCTCTATCTACTTCATGATCTTAGTCGAACTGTTGCTGAGCCGGGGCAGTATCCAAACTTTGACCTTCAAGCGGCCACCGGACGTTGGGTCCCTCGCCGGTGATAAAACTCAGTCCTGAACCGAAGCTCTTGGATGCCTCGAAAGGCAGGTAGAATTACGGATCCCTGATACTATCTCGGGACTCTTATTTGGGATTACCCCACCGACCTTGATCCCACCCATGCAGCCCTTTGAATCTCTGAGGCCTTCGCACATGGTAGGTGCCGACCCTTGGCCTCTCTGGTAAAGTAGATCGATATAAGCCCACATGAGTCGGGTTGCGACTTGATCTGCTGTGTCAGCTCCTCAATCTGCGAAGACCTCAGCATGCGCTACTGTCAATTAATATTGGGGCCTTGATAATTAGGCTGGGGTCTTGGGGTGTATATACACATCATGTGTATAGCAATAGCAGTCGTCGTCATCCTAGGAGGACTGGCGGGAGGGGTGCAGTCAGAACACATGACAGTGGCCAATTACAGCTGCGAAACACAACACGTCCAGCAGCAGGGATTTCGAACATGTCATATATCTGTGCAAGTCGTCCCTTTTTGCATCCAGCGCAAAACTGGTTCACAGTGCGTTCGGCTTAGTGTACAGCAGCACTTTGACCGGAAAAGGTTGCAATCAAGAGTGTGGCATTTGGCGACTGTGGGCACCCACAGGAAAGTCCATTTCATTTCATCCCGCTCGAATCTCCTCCATTCTGCTCAGGGACGGACAGTGTTTCCGTGGTGCTTACTTACAGGGTTAACAACTTCTCCAGCAGGTTATTCACAAGTCGGGCTGTAAGTAGGACAACTTTAACAAGGTATCAAACTATATGCCTACCTATCACCCGACTGCACATATGCATATATATATTATGTGTATATATATATATATATTAACACAGATACACACACACACACACATCTACTTCCGAAGTCCCCCGAGCCTTGAAAGAAGTTTCAGCTTTTTGCCGTGTGCTTTCAGGCTCAGGCTCAGAATATCTATTCATGCCTTCATGCTTGGCAAAAAGAAGCCTGTCGAAAGTTCAAGATCTGCATAAAGATGGATTGTAATGTAGGAACCTGATTAAGAAACCTTGGGCCTTTATTAATTTGGGTTCCTTATATGAATCCTACTATTTTGGGGTTATAGCTGTTGTCTCAAGATCCAAGTTCGAGCAAAGACTACAATCCAGGGTCTGGGTGGAGCTTGACTCGAAGTTCCACAAGCCACAGCCGAGACTTTGACTTGTTCAGAGCTGCGTACTGTCACCGACTGCCTGTCCAGTATCCCAACCAGGGAACTAAAGGCATCAAGCAGGCAACAACAAAAACTAAGAAGATGAACACAATCTACAGACATGATCTGAAACCCTAAATCACCAAAACACCCGACTCCCTCAGCTCAAAAGCCTCCACGCTCCAAGAACCAAATCCCCTCCCAACCCTAAACTCTTAACCCTTTTTTGCAACTGGCTTGCAACGCCACTCCAGGACAGCTGTCTCTAAACCCTAAACCCCGTTTTTTTGAACGAGGTCTCTCTGAAGTGCCTCCAGTAGCAGACCCAAATCCGTAAAAGGCAGGCCCGGTCCTTCGCTCAGCGGAAGCCGCCAGATCGGAGCTCTGCTGCCGAGAGCACGCCATCGCCATCCTGCCAGGCTCTTGAAAGCTACTATAGGGGCCTTAATAGTTAGAATAGGGGCTCCTTTAGAAAGGGGTCTATATGAGGGCTACTGCAAGGGATACTATAAAAGGCTCCATGATATAGGTGCCTGAAAAGTTCGATTAGGGTTTTGGGGGTATATTTTATTTTTGTTATACTATAGTTATAATAAGGAACCCCAAAGATAGTATTGGTAATTACTTAGGCCTCTGTGATATTTGGGGGCTTTAGGATGTAAGGCTTCCAGGGTTTTCGGGCTTTGAAGGCTTTCCGGGTGGGGTTAAGGCTTATAAGGCTTTTTCGTTGTTTAGGGTTTGGGGCTATTGAAAGTTTTTTTGGGGTGTGTTTTCCTGAATTCAGGGGCATTTAAGGCTTTTGGAGTGGGGCTTTCTTTGGGTGGTTCTTAGGATTTATATAAGGCTGTTAAGCCTTTTGGGGTTGGCGGCTTGTAACGTTTGGGGTGTCAAGGCTTGTCAAGGCTTTCTTTCGGGTGTGGGGTTCACACCTACGTACCTTTCTCGAAAAAAGGAAAGCGTAAGGAGGAACCCTACAAAGGCAGGCTATTTAGGGTCCAGATAAGGCTGGTGCGGAGTTTAGGGTTTGGGGGTTTCAGGGTCTATTGGGTGTGCAAGGTCGAGAGCTCTAGCGAAGATCTCTGCACCCCCAACCCCTTAATTAAACATCCTGTACGAAACCCCGTCAAACTAAACCCGACTCCCCGGGGAGATGGGCGCTCCGTGTCCAACTTGTCGAAGAGCTCGTTCACGGCATTAGGTCCCATGGAGCCTTCAAGCAGCAAGAAGTTTACAGGCTTTTCGGTTGGGGGTTCAGGCTTAAAAGGTTTGCAGTGTACTGCAACTAGTGCTTGCAACGAGTTTGTCGGGCTGAATTTACGCGGCTTACGGTAAACTGACAGCGCCCTCATCCTAAAGCCTAAATTCCGAGTCTTTGGTCGGAGAGCTTTGCATTAGTGTTTCGCCAATCAGGGTTTTGCGAACAAAAACGGGCTTGGGGCGAAGCTCAAGAGCTATCTGTAACAATTCGCAGACTGGGCATTCACCGGGAGGTGCATCCCTAAGCCCTAAACCGTAATCCCTAACCCCTATAGGCCCTAAACCCCAAACTACCAACCCCCTGGCAAATTGCGGAGCGCCTGATGGAGCCCCGGCGACCGGGCCACTAGCGGCAACACGAGGTGCCGGTGCATCGATCTCATCCTCTTCTCGTCAGGGTTCAGGGTTTGAGGTTGAGGGGTTTAGGGTTTTAAGGTTTGTGGATCTTTAAGGTTGAGTGCTTAGGGGTTTAGGGTTTAAGGCAGGGGATCTTCAAGATTTAGTGTTTAAGGGTTCTGGGTTTCGACTCGCTGACTCGCACACTCGTTCAACACAGGCACGTCTTCATGAGGTCTCGTTGCTACCGTTACTACCGTGATATACGAGCCGGCAGGTTCATAACGGGGTCAAAAGACAAAACAAAGAGTGAGATATACACCACAGTTCATACATGCACCCACTCGGTTCGAGGTTGTGGCTGCTGTGTGCCCGTATCGTACCGCAGCTGGGAGGATAAGAGTACAACAGCAACTTCCATGAGAAATATCTCACACTGTCAGCACACGCAGGCACACTGCCAACATTGTGGCCACCTAGCTCCCACCTTTCGCTTGCAACAGAACTGGGGGCAGGGAGAATAAGGAATGCTCAAAGACCCAAAGTTAGAACTCGCATTTGGTTCGTTCCGTGCGCTGAATTTGGTGAAACACTGGCCGATCTGGTGAAACACTGCTGCCTCAACGCGCTCTGCTCGACGACGCCCCACGTGCCTCCCGCTACCGCTTTCTCCCCTGCTGCTGGAGCTGCGCCTGGAGCGCCTCGAATTGCTCTACCGCCAGGCAGTAGCGAGAGAACTGCTCGTGCAGCTCTGTGCGACAGCTCCAAGGCACGCGGTGGCACACCTGGAGCTCGACGGGGAAGCCGGCACATTCGCGGGCCTGTGAAGGCGAGATTGATGAGGACATCGCCTCAGCCGAAGGACGCCTTGAGGGTGTCACGGTCGCCCCAGCGATTTTTCACCCGCAAAAATTGCGAGCGCTCATGGCTGGCCTCCTGTTCCAAAAAACGCAGCACCCAGTGCATGCCCTTGATGTCGCGGCAAAGGACAGCCGAGCGGGCCAGGTCGCATGCTAAGCAACACTCGTTCTCATTTTTCCACTCTCTTAAGAGAGCTGCCTTCTCGACTACCAGCCGCCGGGGCTTTTTCAGCTTCCCGGAAGAAAGCTCAAGGCCGCCAAGGTCATGTGGAGCTTGCACGAGCATTTGCATGCAAAGTGGCGCAGCTTCAGCTGCAAAAACACAGCTGATGACATGAGCTCTGCCATGCCCACCATTTGGCAGTTTGGCACTTGCCGAACCATGCCTTGCAACGCCCGGTTCGTCGCGGTCTGCGGCAGCAGTCTGCTAGCCCTTTGCTCATTCTCCGAGACCATGGTATAAGCCGCATCGTAAATGCCACTGCTTTGCATCAACCTTTCTTCCCTCGTGGTTGCTGCATTGTCGAGCTCCTGCGTCTCGTTCTGTTCTTTCAAAGGATAGAGCAGCACCGTCCGCATCACGCCCATGACCGTCAGGAAAATGCTTGCAGCCTTGTCAAGGATGCCTTTCCTCAGTGCCTTTCCTCAACGGCTTGAAGCCCTGAAGCTGCCCAAGATCCTTCGAAAACTCGCTGGTTGTGCTGGCCTGCAGCGGCACTTTGGCCCAGAATTTCTGTAGCCAAGTCAGCGTGGCCTGCAAGGTAGCTTCCGCGGCATCCCGGCCATGGCCCACCCTTTCCCTCATCGGCAGAGTGGGCTCATTGCTCTCCGCAAGCTGCTCACGGCATCGGTAGCTGGCAAGCTTGGATTGCAGAATTGTGGCGTTGCACCTCACGATCTCTGCAGGAGCGCTTGGATCTTGGAACATCGCGACGGCGGTGTGGATGGCGACGTCCCAAGTCGACTTTCGACATGCCAGCGTCCATGCAAGAGTATGTCCCAAAACTTGTGGCGGTCTTGCAACAGCATGACTCTGAAGCGATCGCTGTGCCCGCGTGCATCATTTTCCTCATCTGGGCTTCGCGTGGGGCTCAAGTAAATGTTGATGCTGGAGTTCTGCCTCTCCAGTCGCTTCACAACGCCATGCTATGCCACGCTCAATGGCCGCCCCGGGCATGGCAGGCAGGCGGTGGGTCGCAGCTACGGTCGGAGGATAGATCGTGGATTATGTGCGTGTGATCGGGGTCCTGCCATTTTTATGTCTTTTTTCCTTTTTGTTGTTTTATCATTGCTGGGCTCTTGCTACGAGTCGGGGAGAAATACACGCCGTCGAACGGACTGCAGTCCCTCGGGGAGCTGCTTTGAGCCTTGAGCCAAAATGGCAACGGTTCTGGGCTTAGGGTCTGAGGATTCTTTAGCACAAAAACCCAGAGGGTCCATATACACTACCAGTATGGAATTAGGTACCGAAAGACCATCCCCATTACGGTTTTGGGGCCCTCAATTCCATAATGGTAGTGTATATGGACCCTCTGGGAAAATCAGGGCTGGACGACTCGAAGGAGCATCGCTGTCTCCGCGCTTCTGCAAAGTTTTGGGAATCTTCAGAGCTTTGCTGACGGATCATGCGCATGCGCTGGTCACAGGTAATGTAGGGGCCTTAAATAATTAGAATACAGGGTTTGAGGCCCAGTATTCCACAATTATAGTAAAGAGCCCCCCCAAAAAAAGTATAGGTAATTATGAAGGCCCCTATAGTAACAAGACGACTTGTGGTAGGAATCCTGCTGTCACGTTCCTGAATCAATTCCTCTCAGAAACCTGCCGACATTTGCCGACCATCACTTGTACAGCAGGCACCTCCCCTTGTACATCCATGCAAACCAAAGCCAACAGATAACGTACACTCTGAACCCTGTAACGAAACTCGAAAACCCACAAACCCTTAAATCGGAAGACCCACGTTGGGGTGTCTGCTCACCCGACACCCTGAAGATTGCGGTTGCTGGCCACAGAGAGAGAGTGCGAATCCGTCCCGGAGCCCTCAAGAACCCAACAGAAACAGCGATTTCCTGGCGTTACGAGGGTTTGTGTGTTGTGGTGCAGGCTCCTAGTCCTTAGATTAAGGATACCGTTTTTCTGTGTAAGTGGGTGCCGGGGCGGGATGGGGTCGCGGTCGGTTGCTCAAGACACCCCTGCACTCCGGGCCACCAGACTTTCGGTCGAAAAAGATGCACTACTGGACTGACCATCATTGGCGCTGCAATAATATCGGTATCGTCACCGAACCCTATATAGTTACCCAATTATCCCCATCGCAGAAAGCTACATCGCATAAACCGACCCCGCATGACACCACTGACACCACATCGTGGTATCGGGGTTCAAGAACGATTTGAGGGGCGTGGAGTGGAGCAGATATGCCTGCGGCTGGAGGGGTATCGAACCGCAGGGCACCGCCGTATTGTACCGCATACAATGCAGTCGCTAACAACAAACCGATCGAACCGAAGTGTTACAACCATTGCTTCAAGTTTTACTCAGCATAGGTGGCCGGATCCACAAGTAAACACGCAACCTTGTAAAACAAACCATGTCAAAAACAGCTGGAAGCCCAGCACAAACCTACTATCACAAATCCCCACAAGAACCCTATTCAAAAACCGTCTGAAAGCCCTATAAAACCCACTTCTGCTCCGAAACTCACAAAAACAGACCGACAGGAGGGTCCTCGTCCTCCGTGTCTAGGGGCATAGGGTAGACCTGCGAAGTTGCGGGTTCGGGCCTTTTTAGGGCTTACCCACAGGCTCCATAGTGGTCCCTTTTGGGGGTTCATATATAGAACCCTATAAGGTAATCCCAAAAAGGAACAACAACGGAGCCTATGGGTAGTGTTAGTGTTCACTACTTTCTTTAAGGGGGAGAGAGGAGGAGTTAAGGGCCTAGGGTTGCAGGACTCGGACTTGATTTGGGGGAGCCTGGGGTTTATGTCACTTCAACATAACGGTTTAGGGTTTAGGGTTTAGGGTTCAGCAAGCCACCTTGCTAATGCGACGGCGATGCTGTAATGGCAGAAATGCGTGGAACATGCTCTTCCTTGGCCTTCATCTCCAAACGCGACAACAAAGCAGGTTATGACCAGCATTGAAGCCTATAAGCCTGTAAGCCCCACTAATAGACTTTGGGATCCATCGCAAGCTAGGACTACTATGCGACTAAAGAACCATCCCGGGACTTCCGGGGAGTTCACACTATGAACATACATGAACTCATACCACAAACGTATCTAGGGAGACTGAGGAACAATGACAAGCCCGCAGCGGTCCTCTGTCTGGTTCTTAGGAGGGAATGGGGGAATGGGTTATGGGGACTGTTATTGGGGATTATATAGGGACCACTATAGGGATCCATTCCCCCATTCCCCACTAAGAACTAGACAGTCCTTCTCAATGTTCCTCATTCGGGTGGACTTGATGTCGAAGGCGGAGGCGACCATGCAAATAACGCCGAGGATGCAGGACACATAGCCCGTCTGAGTCGCTTCTCATCAAATTAAAATTAAACGGGAGTTTCCGGAAACTAGGGGTACCTTATTTTGGGGTCCTTATAATAAGGATCCTACTCGCTATTTAGGGTACTTTCTTAGGTTCCCCTTTTTGCGAAACTCCGCTTGGGACTTACGCTCTCGTACCTAAACCCTGAAACCTTTCGGACTCGCCGGATGAGGCTAATGGTTCACAGTCGGTCACAAGACGAAGGTCAGGGAGACTCTATGCACGATCCCTTCCAAAACTATGGAGAACCGGATAATCAGTAACGCCCCCTTATATATATATATATGCATATACATACATATATATATATATATATCTGTGTATCCTTTAAGGGTTCCTGTCAGCTTTCAAGCTTCCAGGCTTTAAACGTATAGGGCCACAGGATGTAGCAGAGGCTCTGGGATCAAATACCTGTTCTTGCAGGCGGGCCTCTGCATGCTTGGTACGGAAACCGCAAGTAGCACGACCCGAAATCCCTGACAAACTGAAAAGTTCTTGTAATCCCTTAGCAGCGAATTTATCCTTCTACGCCCTAGAAGTAAGCCCTTATAAACCCTTAAAGCCCCAAGCGCCAAAGTAATCTGAAACCTTGAAACCGAACCTTAAGCCCGCTAAGCCTGAAAGCTGCAATGCAAACTCCCGGTCAACAAAGCCAACTCATTACCGCTCGTACCCATAGGCTCCATAGCAGTTCCTTTTGGGGGTTCATATATAGAACCCTATATAAGGTAATCCCCAAAGGGAACTACTATGGAGCCTATGGATAATGAAGCATATCAGGGATCCGAATATTCGGGCCTTTCCAAAAAGGCAGTTTTTAAGAAGGAGTGTACATGCATTCCTGAAGCCCTCCGTCGCAGCCGGGTATCCACAACACCCAACTTGCCGCAGTAGCCGAAGTCACCGACGAAGCCCTGGACGATGAGCCAAATGCCGTACTGCCTGAGTGAAGTCTTTCTAGGGCTCATTTAAGGGATCCTTTAATTAAGGCTTCCTTTATGGGATCCTTTGAATAAGGGTTCCTTTAAGAAGTCCTTTATAAGGGGTCCTTTAAGGGGTTGGTTTAGGGTTTAGGTTCCTGGTGTGGGACTTTCGGCACCCACACTCGGAGAATCCAGGCGGTGTGGGGTTTTAGGGTTTAGGAGGTTTTGTCTTTGGGAGTTCATGGAATTGAAGGTTCAAGGTTTTCTGTTTGAAGGCCCTGTGGGCATGATTCCATTTAACAAGTAGGCTGTGCATGGAGCTGTGCATACCTTACTTGGGAATACCTTGCTCTGGCTGATCCTACTTAGTACCTACTTAAATACTTGACGTACAAAGTAGCAGCAGCAAAGCCCACTTGACGACTTCTTTGCCCCTTGAAGTTGAAGGTCCCTTTTGCGGCAGGCTTCTCTCGCCCGGAACAGCCGTCGCCGTTAGTCCCTAAATCCTAAACCCGAGACCACTTCCTGCGGGTTTGGGTGCTCAGACCTCGGGGCGTAAGGTTTGGGGAGGGGCTGAACTGATTGCTAGAGGTCACAAATTACAAAGAATGCCGTCACCACGAGATTCTGACCTCCCTTCAACTATTGGAAGGCATCGCACGAAGATCGGGGAAAGCAGTTTTGAAGCCAAGCTGCAGCATGTTACGCGGAAAGCCGACAACCTGTTCCATGGGGCTGAATCCACCCACGAGTGGCAGTAGAACAGGGGCGCATGCTGGTTCGTGGCACTAGGTTACAAGATGTGCGGGTGCAGAAGCAGCAACCTGGAAAAAGGAGTAACAGCCCTCACTTACTGACTCCAACTCCGAGACCCAAACCGACCTCGAGGGTCTGCGGCTGATACATCGCCACGCCGATGAGTCCGATGATCAGCGCCGTGTAGTTGGGCAGAGCGGTCATGCCCCAGCTGGTCTGCCACCTAAAAGGCGAAGCTGCCAAAACTGTTTTCTTGTTAAAGACTTTAATATAAGTTACCATATAACATGGAAACCATGTTAGTTACAAGATCCCCATGATGGTAACTTAAAATAAATTCCTTAACAAGAATCCTGAAAACAAGATCAGTGTACTAGGCAAACAACACGAACTAGCAGTTCAGTAGCTGAAAGGTCTCCCAGTTCTAATTCTTCGCACGTGCATAATCGCCATGATCCCCCAAACTTAGTAGGTCCTGCTATTGTGAAAGTTTCCTGGAACCTATAGTTCTAGCGCTGCGCCGGCATGGCCTTCTGGAAGTCGTATCGGGGTTGGGGTTTTGAAGAGGTGGAGTTGAAAGGTCCTAGTCCTACTACATGCTACTACTATAGAGGCCGTGGAACTTAGAATAGGGTTTGTCGACTGTTTTTTGTAGTAGTTTTAACTCTATGATGACAAATAAGCTAACCGCCCAGGTTGTTGAATTCAGGGATCTGCTCTGATTCAGCAATGAAGGCGCCAAAGCTTAGGCTACATCCCGATCGTCTCTGGGGCCTAAGCTGCGCGAAGAAGATGCTCAGCGTCGCTTACCAAAGCTAGAAGATGCTGGAAGTGTACATCAATAGTGCCATGATAATGTGATTCAGAAAGTTATGCCATCACTAACGAGTGAATCCGAATTGCAACTCAGGCTCTTGTTGTTGCAATCGACCCACAAAGTGTACTCATCCGGGTTCGACCATGGGCAGTCACTCCACCTTTCAGCAATGCAGCTTGCAAAACACACCAAACGTGCTTACCGACGAAAGCTCTTGACACCGAGCTTTCAGAAGGCCGTCCTTAAACTCCGATGAACTTAGCCAAAAGATATGTAATTCTTGTTCAGAACTATGGTGACTCCGAGCTTCGCTGCGTATTTCTGCTAAATGAGCTCCTGCTACTTGAAGGATGCAGTATGGGGCCAATGCGCACTGGGTATGTGCAAGAACTACAATTCAACACGAGCCTGAGCCTCGTGAATCCTTCAGGGTGCCCCTTAAGTACTCGACAGATTCCTTGTGTAAACTAGCTGGACGGAGCCACAAGCAAACGCCACACGTCTATCCTCACTCTCTCTCTCTCTCTCCCTCTCTCTCTCTCTCTGTGTCTCTGTTTCTGTCGCTGTTCTGGAGCACCAAAGCATCCCGAGCATTCATGCGTAGCTTGCTGCTACCTCTGCAGTGTGACCAGGCAAGCCTATCAGGTACCCTCAGGCTATCGTCCGGACCCATTTCACATGAAACCCAAAGGGCGTGCATGGATCATGCATGCTTGTATGAGTGGAACGACAAGTAACTATATGCAAAATTCAAGCAAAGACTGATGTGAAGGTCTTAGACACCTGACCCATAGACCCGCCCATGTGGATCCATGAAGCTTCCTCCAAACCCTAACCGGGATTCTGTTGTAACCGAAATAACTCATATTAGTTTCTACAAGGACACAAGATCCAATACAACAAAAACATAAAGTAGAGGTTGGCGTGTTGAAGGCTTAAGCAACAAGTGAGTTGAGTAACTTGTTTACACCTGGGTCTATGCAGATGCCGGGAACCGAGCCCACATGCTGAACTCGGAAGGGAGCCCTACCTGGAACCTGAATAACCTACCTCCTTGAGGACTCATGTTTACGGTTTAGTCTAGGATAAGGAAATCATAGCAAGGAGCCCTCAACAAAAAGAGCTTCTTTAGGACTTTAGGGTCTGGGTCTAGGCAATCCTTGAAGCCGCAAGCTACCCATAGGCTCCAAAGTAGTTCCTTTTTGGGATTACCTTATAGAATTAAAACTATGACCCCCCCAAAAGGAACTATTGTGGAGCCTCTAGGTAAGCCGGGAAACTTCCACTCGAAGGATGGCGGCTTGGCCGCGGCGTAGATCAGGCCAATAGTTACTGTCATAACCTTCTTTCAGGGGCGCTGCATGTAGGGGTCGGAAGAGTTACCAAGATTATTCCGTAGGCTTCGACAAGTATATGATGATACTATGATATACCCCAAAACCCTAACCTAACATATTCTGACTAGTAAGGCCCCCGTATTGGGGCTTCACGTTTGGTGTTGGTTCGGGCTCAGTGTATGGAGTTGTCGCGTTAGAGATGTGTGGAGTTTTGCACCCGCCTCATTAGGGTTACAGCTTTTGCTCTCATGTCCTCATGCACTAAGTTTAGGGTTTTAGGGTTTAGGGTTTAGGGGTTTAGGGTTTAGGGTTTAAGAAAGGCGAGTTCCCCTTTATTCCGCAGGGTCCAGGGCTAAGGCTTTGCGCGAAAGAACCAGAATTGCTCGATGCCAGCAGACGCTGACCTAGCTGACAAGCTCAGTTCAAGAGGCTCATGGCCAACTGCTTTCCTGTCAAAATGCCTTTTGGGCTCGATGTTAGGCCGGGTGACGGAAAGAGCGAGGATACAAGCAGTTCTAGAGTCCGGGGCCTTCTGCGGTTTTGGATACAGCCGTTTCGAGTTGGCCAAGGCGAGGATTACAGCAGTTCCCGAGAGGCAGTTCCCCTTCGGGATATGTGTTCATGAAGTCTCGGACTCAACAAGCTGTCGAGAAGCGCATAGTCTCCGCAAATGAAACATATGTTTGAATACTTTAATAGTCCGGCCCTCTTGCTTCCTGGATTCCTGGACAAAGTAACAATGGAAGCCGAGCTGTATAAAAACAAACACCGGAAATGGCTAATGAGCACAGCTGCGGATACCAGTGTGCCGGCAATAGCCAAGAAATCTCCCGTCGCGGACCTGCAAAACCGAAGGCCTTAGACATTTTAAACTCTTTGTAGCCTTCAGTATGACAGTGCGGACCATGGCCATTGTCCCAAACTGCTGTTTGACGATGGATGACCCAGATTACTACCATATTGTTGCTATCGTGCCCACTATTGCGACAAGAACTGGCACTATAGTATAGGGAATAGAATAGGGTTTTGGTGTATATGATACTCTAACTGTAATAAGGAGCCTCCCCAAAATAGTACAGGTATTTATTAAGGCCCCTATAGTAGGGTGAGGGATTCAGTTTGGGCCTTCGTAGTTATCCATGCAACCCTTGTGCTTTCCCGCAAATACATGGGGTGGATCGGTACAACGCAAGCATAGAGACCCGTGCAACGAGATTCATCACAAAGCCTTCCGGAACCTGATGCAGGCAGACGAACCAAAAGCACGAACACACACCATCACACTCTCCCACACACCGGAGGATGTGCTTTCCCTGCTGCCCGAAGCTATTCCATGAGTGATACTTGATGACTAATGACAACCATCGTCTCGATGTGATGAACAATGAACAACAAGAGCCAACACAAAGAGCGCTATCAAAAAGCAGCCCCTGTCGGGTTACTTTGAGGTTGGTTTCCTTCCCGAGCCCTACCTCGCTCCCGATTCCCAAAGGATAACGCTGTATTGGGGCGAGCTGACAAGGAAGCCCCCCCCAAAAAAACTTGCATACACCCGAAGACAGGAGCTAGAACTTCCTCAAACGTGTCAGGAGCGCTTTTGTGCCATGGTTTCGGAAAGAAGCGGGAGAAGCCGAGGAAAATTGCGGGACTTGCTGCTCCTTCTCTCTGGCTGAAACCCCAAATGGCAGCGGAGCCAGATGAAAGTAGATGGTTTCGACATGTCTCGACTCTCACACTCGCCTCACGTTACTGGATACATTGTTTTGGGACTCCACCTAGTGGTGCCAAAAGGTCGTGGATGCCCTTGATGCGAAGTCAAAATCTCTTTAGATCCTTCTTCCAAAAAATCCCACCACAAATCGAAATTCAAATGGATACATGTGGGAAGGGATTCGACTGCGAACACTGCATCTGAGCACCCTAAACCGTAAACCCCTCCCCGAGAGACCCCCCGAAACCTCAGAGAAACCTATGCTCGAAAGAGAACGACACAGAAACCAAAGCCTGACAAACTTAATGCCCTATGATATAGGGGCATTGCGTATTTTGGGGAATATTGGAGGTTCATGATACAATAATGCAAGGCTTACAGCTGCAAAAGGAAACAATACCATCCATTCTGACCTCTATAGCAAGCCTTAAAAGCCACCTACAGTAACAACAACAAGCAGCTAACTATGTATATATATATATATAGCGCCCTATAAAGCCTGACCAAACCTCCACTATTAAGCCGGGACATTGCCCTAAAACTTTTTTGAACAGCCCTAAACCTAAACAAACCCTAAACTCCGAGACCCTAACTCCTAAACCTAAACCGAAAAGCCGTAGGCCAACCACCGGCGGTCAGATCCCCGAGGGTCGGGCTGGTCGGGCTGCGCTGTCTCAGCCTTCACAGTGCTCTTCGGTAGTTTCTAAAGCAAAATCCTGTGCACTCGTACGTGGGGTTGTGTCTGCAGGGGTCGACGGCTTAGGGTTCTGGGTTGAGGGACTGAATACTGACTGAATACATTACTATAATGTTGTTGTGCTCTGCTGTTGTGCGGATCTTGAGCGAGTCACACCCATCATCCATGGACAGCGTACACGGGCAACAAATGTGGAGTGCCATGACAACTTTTCTACAAGCGTAGACGAGCATCTGAAGCATGCCCCGGGATGCTGATGTCTCATGTTCCATCTGATCGAAGTCTTATGCAGTAAATGACCCATCAATACAAGCACTGATCAGGAAATTGAACTTGATCCTAAAAGCCCCAAGATCTGAATCCCCCAGTCCTAAACTCGAACCGTCTAAACACTTTTCTGGAATCCCCGAGATCTTTCTCATTCTTTTTGGCTTCATGTGATCCTTGCCTGGGTGGCCCGACATCATGGCATCCCTTTCTTTTCTAAGTTTCTGCATGGAGCTCTGTGTTATCCTACGACTATCATTTCCGGGAACCACTGGGCTAATTCAGGGGACACCAAACTTGCGCTTCGGCCTCTGTTCCCTGCGGTCCCTTCTCGTTCAACTGCGCGGCAGCCTGAGACAGTTGTCGGAACAGCTAGGCGTTTGGGCAAGGTTTATTCTTTCGTCTCGCATGATACCTTGCAAAAGCTACAGCACGTGCGGCAGGTGGCTTGTCTCTGTCTTTCTCAACGGTATGCTCCGGTTATCAGCAATTGATTAATCAAGGCTGTCTAAGATCCAGGCTGCCAGAAGGATTTGTTTCAGTGCGCTGGACTCGACGGTGACTGCACTTTCTCCTGCGAACGGTGAGTCTCCCGGCACCAGCAAAAACTGACTGCCGTTCTAGCAGTCCCTGTGTGGGTGAGTCGCATGGGGAGTCCCCCAAGAATCGTATGGGCTCGAGCCGAGCTACCGAACAGGCATAGAAGCCTGCCCGATGCCCTTGACCTTGAACCCGTTTGTGCAGTCGGAGGGCCTTACAGCCTGGTCAATGATTCGGAAGCCAGGACCAACAATTCACCGTATTTGTCGGTTTGTCAGCAACATTTCGAGGCAAAAACGAAACCCCAAAACACCCAAAGACCGGGTCCTTTGCCATTGTAAAATGCCGTCCGGACGGTGCTGTAGGCCTCGAAGTATCCCACACTTGCTGGTAGACAGTTCTTTGAGATGTCAGCATCTCAAGCGTCCACAACTGAGAACTGAGAGGAAACTTCTGTTCTAGACCTTCCAGCATGCCGAGTGTGCATATGCTCTCGAAGGAGATCCTGGTGAACCATGCGCGGCATCACCCTAAGCCCTAAGCACCTGAAGGTGCACCGTCATCGATGGTTTGACATGAGCAGAGACCAGAATACGAAACAGCAGAGCACGGAGTGGTGCCTTCTTGAGGTTGGATTGCACTTCACCTCACAAAGCGTCGGCTTCCAATCACTGGTGCGTATTCTCTAAAACTTTTCAGACTAATTCAATTCGGCATGTCGCGAATACTACCGCCAGGACATGAGAACAGAGGGGTGAAGAAAGACGGCTGCCTCCACTTCCCGAAGCCATCGGGAGGCGCACCAGGGAGCAACTAACGAGCAGCTGCGAAAGTATCAAGCTTTGTGGGGTTTCCGTAGATCCGAAACCCTGCGATTGAGAGTGGTCTGCTCTTTAAACTCATGGTGCAGGCTGCCTTCACAAGCCGATCTCCATGTGCCACATTCATGAAACGTGCATACATGAGCTGGAACCAGAAGAACAGGTCAGTCCAAGAGTACGAGCCCAAGTCCTACACCGAAAAAATAGGGGGGGGATTCTCAACTGTTGGCTTGTCGGCGGCTAACAGTGCCGTTTGCAGCTGCAGATGCTTCAGGATGTACCCTGCAAGCAAACACGAAGTGCGAAACACATGTGAATAGTGATATATATATATATAGAATACCTTAAAACAAATATGTCTCGCAGCCGCACAAGCACCAAAACATGGGTGTGGGACCACAATCTGCGGCCACAGCCACTGCAAACTTATTAGGGAACTGTAACAAGAGACAGAGAGCAACTTGCCGTTAATGGGTCATGTCACATCGAAACAACTCCTGGCAAAGTGAGTCTTGAGACTGAGAAGCCCAGGAATAACCAGAAAGGACCACGCAGAGGCAGAACACTTGTCCAACATCTGACGCTCACCAATCGTCGTCCTCAATTTCGTGTCTACAAATATATCTCGAAACCGAGCCATGCCAGGTCTTGGATCCGACATGCATCCGACCACAAGAGGATTCGTGCATAAGGTCGCGTAGGGCTTCTGTCTACGCGACCTGTGCACATGAATCGCAACTTCTGGCTGCATGCAGCCTAAACTACGCAGGCGTATCCTGAACAATGCCACTAAGCTAGAGGTGGCCCGAGGCCCACGTGGCTGTGGGCCGCAGGACTGACAAACACAATGAATGGAGTTTTTTTACAAGAGCTATCCAAATCCGACGTTTCTGCTTCGACATGCCGATGCTCCGGCCGTGGGCCGACGCCGCCGACATGGACTGTCAGAACACCTGCCCGTCGGAGACCTGAACAGCAACGACCCTCAAAGGAAAGGCGACTCCTTTGAGCATGACCATCGTTGTGAATTGTTTTTTAAATTTAAAACAATTCACAACGAGAATTGTTTTAAATTTAAAACACTTCACTTCCATATTCCGTCCTATTCCAGGCGCCTGCATCTAAATTGAATGTTGACCACTGCTTACTGTGATGGGACGTATGACTTAGAAGACAAACACAAGCCAAAGTGGAATGCCCTGTTTGCATGCGGCTTTATTCCTGGGGGCACAACCATTTTCGAGACCGTGGAGTGCAGCGGCCCATAGTAGCTCCTGCAAAGAAACATGGGTAGCCGATGTTATTACCTTTGAGAGCCTGCGACACTCTTTGCAAGCCGCTACTCCCAACACCATGACGTAGCTGCAGGCGAATACGGTGTAAGGGACCGTTCAAGTACACTAACTCTATCCTGCTATACCGGTGCAGCTGGACCCAGCGATGTCTTGCAGGAGTGGTGGCAGTGGTGATTGAACTAGTCCGACCAGAATGTGCAACTACATAACACCGCCACGATGTCACGGATCAGTTGCACGCGGGACGAACACAGAAAATGCTGTATGGCGGCAAGTGTCCAGTTTCCATCACTTGGCACGCCAATCTGCTGCACCCGCCAGTCGTCCGACAATTTGTCTTTCACGGCACAGCACAGGACGATCGCCTGGACACTGCACTGCATGGTCAACCGATGTCAACCTCTTTTACGATAGTCCGCATCAACAAGCACTCATGGAATCTTGTCGCAGAACTGAGAGCATTCTGGAGAAACAAAAGCGAACCGAAGATCCGATGCCATCTAACAGCCGTAAACCGTAAACCCTTAAGCCAATTTCTAACCCTACGAGTCTAGAGCCCACCTTTTCCCTTACGAAGCTTCCAGGACAGAAAACAGACATCAGGTATAATCTACAAAACCATGACCTCCTCATCTGCATATCGACGATTTGGCGTGTAGCTTGCCAGCATCTCTCCAGAGTCCGCATTCTGCAAATGTACTGCTGGATCCTCAAGGCAGTATGTGGGGTTATGCTCCCCATGATAGTTCCCTAGGTTACCCTTTCTGGTTAAGACAACCAGAAAAGCGAAACCACGTAGGCAGAGTGTTATAGGGTTTTCTGCCAAACCATCGTATAAAACCCAACAGCAGGGAATCAGCGGATGCTCACGATCCGCCCCTGCCTTTTTGCTATCTTACATACATCTACTGGCCGTTCTGTCCTAACAGCACAGCGAACAGGCCTGGAAGCTCGAAAGAGTCACCCCACCGGGTGCATAGGCGCTCAGAGTGAAGAAGAGATAGCGGCACTCAGATGGAAGTCCCGCGGTGTCCACAGTGACGAACTGTCTCGGATTGCATCTGGTAGACCTTCCTCCGCAAAGCTGCCCCACAAATGTGAAAGACGGGGCCTCACTTAATCTAAAAGTGGGGGGGGCAGGACATGATATCGGGTGCAACAACCACACTTCAGCTGTCCTGCATGAACGACGCCTGCAAAATCCGTTCTTCGAAAGTCGACACTTGCCATGACGTTGCACCAGCTGTCCAGCACAATGCAAGTGCCGTTGAGGTGGAGCGGTCTGTTTGAATCGGGTGCCATCCAGCTGAGCTCGAAGCTGAGCCTCCTGATCGCAAGGCACAAGGTTTTGGGTTTACGGGGTTTCGACTCTCACACTCGCACGCGGCAGGCGAGGCCGCACTCAATCCAAGACCAAGACGAAGTAGAAATCAGGAGCAACTCTGACATGATAGCCAGAACCGTGCTGCGACCATGCAACCACCCGGAGAGAGACCCGAAGTTCCCAATCGCCACGACCAGACTACAGGGCTACCCCCAGGACATCCTAGGACAGTTTCAAAAGATCACGCAGAAGACTCACAGCAAACAGTTAGCAAAACGTACGAAAAGAAAGGGTTTAGGCGCGGAGTCTACAGGCAGATGCTCCCATTCACGCCTCACAGAAGCATTGGGCCCCGTTTCGTACATAATGATGACAAGCTGGACAACCTGTCCAGCCACCAGGCTAGCAAAGGTCACTGAAGCTTGCGGATGAGACGGGCGCACAGGAAATGTAACGATGCTACCGATAAGAAGTGTGCATGCGCGCACACACAGAGTCATCACGACAGAGACATCTTCACCTGGCACGATGCACCCCTCACGAAGGAACCCGGCCTGTCCGAAAGGCACTCCGACCGATCCCCACGGCGGATCGGTGTCCTTTGCCTTCGCCTGAAGTGGAAGCTGCTGTAAAATTGCTGCAAGTCGCAAACATGCAATGTGACGGTGCTCAGTGCGATTATTGACAGCTACAAGGTACTGTCGACAACTTTTGAACTACATCAAGTCTACTTCACAACGGACTACATCCACTTGTTGTATCGCGGCCTCTGTGCTCAAGGACCGAACAACCAACGGCCAAAAATCCCTCACCGCCGCGTCTTGCGGTGGCTTTTAAACGCACAACACGCCAATGAAAAGAATCATGCTCAAAGTGGGGCAACAATGTGTCGAGGAGTGTGTTCACCAAAGGCATCGACAGGCAAACGAAGACACGGAGCATATGTGAAGCTGGACGGCACCCGGCACCGCGGGGGTTGCGATTGCTTTTCTCAATGGGCCATGGGCATGAAAGCCCAAACCGTAAATCTGTCACTAAGCCCAAAGCATGCCCAGAAGTATTGACAGGGTCGCGCAGAAAACCCTGCCGGACCAGTCGCCCCTAGATCTTGTCCACCGAAGAAAAGCCGCTGCTTGCCTGACAGCAGAGGGCGGAGGGATAAATGAGCAAGAAGTTAAGTCAGCAGGAATGCCAACTTCCAATTCGCTGTCATGAACACAGTTCGGACGCAAGCCACCATGATCTCCGTCTCCATGCTCTTGTGTACCACTATAGGGTTCATCGAAAATCTCAATTACTAACCCCAAAGTCGCGAGCCGACGTAGCTGGTTCCCGTGCCTTCCGCAACGCCACAGCGCGAGGTGATTCGCCTCTTGACCTCACTGAGCCGCATCCTGCGTGCCACTGACCTTGGAAGCGATGGATTGAATTTCAGAGTCTTTCTCCGCCCTCGTCGCATCTATGCTAATTATGTAAATGGGTAATTTGGGAAAGGTTTACCGAGGGATACTCGTGAGGTTTTATTCTAGCACCGTAACAGATTCGCCAGACACGGCCCGTATCGGTTATGCCGGAGCATCCGCAGCTTGCATGCCGCCGCAATCGCAAAGCAATGACGCCCTACTGCAGATCTATTTCAATATTTTGCTCAAGCATTGAGAGTATGCGATGCGCCAGCTCCTGTGTATGCACGGGCAGGACCCTGCTTGCCCATATCTGCGCATCTCAGGCAGGCACAGTGTATAGCGCGTGCCGTCCACAAGCGAAACCTGCCGTGTGATTTTTGTGGCCTTACTACGCTGGCCACATGTGGCAACTACTGGATGCCCGCGACTGTCGATAATACGATTGGGTGTTGGCAAACGGCAGCACTTGCTGTCACCAGGGTGGATGCACGTCTTCCTCGCATCTTGTGGCTTTCAGTTCTACATGCAGCTTCGCCCATCCAACGGCAGAGGCGCCTGAATAGTGCCCTCCTCAGGCTGATTGCTGGCCACATCCGGCTCCTGCTCGTTTCTGGCCTCACAAACTGGGACCAGGAAGGCGCTCACACTTACGGGCCTATGTATGACCGCAGAGATGGACGACACTGACGAGTTCAAGGGAAAACTGAAAGCTGGCAAACACCGTCAAGTCAAACCTACCCGTGGCCCAAAAAACCGACTAAGGACTGATATGTAGAAACAACCATAATAAGGAACCCTAAAAAGGAAGGTTTTTCCGGCCACAGGTAGGTCCCTAAACCCTAAACCAGAAACCTGTCGGACTGGTGGCCTGCTCCCCTTTTTGATGTAGCAGATCAAGCTCATGGAAGATGGCACACTCGCGATTGCCTTAAGAACATGCGGGCATGCGCAAATGTTTCGCCGGGTGATATAGGGGCCTTGATAGTCAGAATAGAGTTTTGGGGCCGATTATACTATCCGCCGACCCCGCTGGGGCGGCGCCCAGAAGTTAGACTAGCTTCGGCGTCAGTTCCATGATACTCAACCCTACTCAACCCCACTCCGCCCCACGCAACCTTACCTCGGCCCC
>BGNK01000542.1:43762-119446 GCA_003297005.1 Symbiodinium sp. clade A Y106
ATTCGATGATGCTGCTTCCGCCCGCGGCCGTGACCTCATGATGCGCACCGCAGGCGCACGCATCATGAGCATCAGCGGGGCTCGGCGCGCCCAGACTAGCCCAGGGCTTCCAGCTGATGATCATGATGCGGGCTTTTGGGGGGCCAAGATGGGAGGGACTAAACTGCCCGGTGCACGAACTCGCGCTGCCCGCACCTGGCGCAGCCCTTAAATAAATATAATAAGGACCCCTAAAATAGTATACGTAACTAGTTAGGCCCCTATACTACAAAGTTTCTCATCATGGCATCAGGCCTAGACTTGGCCTCGACTGCCAAGCTTGCAGCCTTCACATCTCAAATCCTTCGGATGACTCTTGAAGTCCAGGGGCCATGCTTCAGTGAGCTCCTGATGTTGTCGATGTCTTCCACGGACAGAGGTTCGTGGCATTCCAAGCACTTGCCTGCACAATGGCGGCTTCTCGGGCATCCGTCCAATTACCCTGCACACTGGCCATAGAACTGCAACAGTCCGGCCTAAGCGCATGATAAATCCCGCCTACGGCCCGAAAACCACGACGAGCGAGACTAAGCTTACCCTCCACAAGCCCGGAGCTGCTACACCCAACACCTTCCCGACACCAACCCATAAACCCTCGAGGCAGCTATGCCAAACCACGAAATCGAAACCCTGAACCCTGCGCCCTCTCGGTTGAGCCTGGCATGCTGTCTTTCGGCAGAAGTTCATCCAGGCAAGTCAGGCATCCACTTGGCGGGTGTTTGCCTGTGGCCAGTGCGATGTTCAATGATTTTGGACGACGGGGGATGGACGCATTGCCTGCTGAACTATCCATACAGATTTCTTCCCATCAAACAAAGGGTCGCTAACTCACTAGCTGCTGCCACGGTCGCACTTCGACAAGGGCTCCGGGAAGTCAAAGGAGCAGCGTTTGCTCGAGCATCTGCTGCACTGCATGGCCGAGGCTCCAGGATGGCAAACCTGACCTTTATCCGTGTTCGACCCAGAGAGCCCAATACCCCTTAATTAAGAAACATACCTTAAATTATAAGGGGCTTCATATTATGATTTAAGCTATATTGTACCTCTGAATTGATCACAAAGAAAACAACCTGGAGGAAAGATCCAAGGTTCTAGGCACAAGCGCAGCCCGACCTTCGAGGAAAGGCACTATATTTCCGGAAGCTGGATGAGAAAACTGCTAGCGGCATCGACGGCGATGGTCACAAGCAAGTTGCTTGAGCTCTAGCTCCCAGCCTTCCGCTTTATCGAACCCCCCCTGACACAGGTGCTGCAAGAAAAGAGAAGAAAATTATATGAGATCAAGCGAAGACTGGAGAATGCCTGCACCGCCACTCTGGTATAAATTTGAAGCTGCTTCAACGCTGACCCTGCTGGAAGGATAGCAGCTTTTAAGTCGACCGCTCCCCAGCATAAGTGTTCTGTGAATACATGAAAGAAGAGAGTGCAGAAAACAACTCGATCTCGAATTCAGTCTCTCGAAATCGGGGCAGGCCGGATAACTCAAAAAGTGAAACGAACACCAGGAAAGCCAAGAACAAAGTCAGACAAACTCAGCAACCAGTCACAGCGTCTGGTTTTGGACTTGGCGGTGTTTTCTACTTGTTTTCTTGATGTGTGTTTTTGTGACTTGTCTGCCTGTCTTGGCTTGTCTTCTATTTTTGTCCCTGGGAAAACCAGGAATTCCCAGAAATCGCAGGTCGAGTCCCAAGAGACCAAGTCGAAAGAGTAAGAGTCAGTGAACAAGTCCAATAACAAGCGCTCTGATATGTCCCGTGCTTTTTTCTTAGTCGGGAGCTGTTGCCCAGCCAACTGCGACGGAGACATATTGTTGACTTGTTTTCGCCTGGTCCTCCACCAACAGAAACACGCTTACCTGGCCGACTGAATAGCTGCTAGCATTCGTGGTATGCAACTCCCGTGGTCAAGGAAGCCTGAATGTAGCCATCACGAACAGACGATCGGGGCGCATCGGAGCTCCAAACTGAATCGACGTGGCAAACCGATCTCGGGTCTGAACAAACAAGCATGCAAGCATCACACGAAGCTCTTTGCAAGCGGTCTCTTGCCGGATAAAGACCGTGAACAGGTAATGAAATGTTCCACGCATGCTGCGAAATTTTCTTTCCACAATGCGTGATTTGCGATAAGTTGCCCTCAGACTGGCATTGACTCATACCGAAAACAGAATCATAAACGGTCTTGGATCCCAGAGACAGGTATCCGACCACAAGAGGATTCCTGCACCAGGTTGCGTAGCTCTTCTGTCTGCGCAACTTGTGCAAATAAATCGCAACTTCTGGCTGAATTCCTGTCGCCCAGCATCGAAAACACGGTAATCCAACTTGCCTGAATACTCCAAGTTCCTGCCTCTTCAGAGGCCAGAGGCTCTACTTTCTTGAGGCGACGCATGACTTTCACTTGCACCCTCAGAACACCTGCCCGTCGAAGACCTGAAGAGCTCTGCAATGTATGGAAGATTGGCAACTGGCAACTTTCTGCGGGCCAACGAAACTTGCAATCCCAGGCATTTACTATTGACCATAATAATGATAACAATAATAACAATTTTGATGAGAATAGGAATAACACGAGTAATGCAATAACAAGAAGACTAATAGTGTTAATGATAATCATAACGACAATACCCATTAATGTGGGTTTGGCCAAAACCTCCAAAGTGCAAAACAATAAACAATAACGTCATCGAGGCTCACGGCCCCCTAAACTGAAGGAAGATCGAAAGACGAGGGAAGCTGACGAGCAAGTGCAGCGTGAACCCTGAAGGCAAAACCCAAACTCGAAGGCCCAAGCTGTGCTTTCTGGGGAAACTGCCATCTGTGAGACCGTGGAGTGTAGCGGCCCGTATGATCTCCTTGGTGCTTCCATACATACATACATATATATATATACATAAGTGTATATATGGATATATGCATATATATATATGATATATTTGTGTATATATATATATATATATTTATTTATTTATCTACATATACATTAAAAAGATGCACGAGTAATACACATATACTATAACGCCAATCGGGTAAGGCTCAGTGACGTTCTATGGGGCTCTCAGAACGCAGGGGTACCTTTTTTTAGGGGCACGTATGCTACAAATCCTACCATGTTGCGTGTGGCTTAAGGTCCCTTGCATTTTGGCACTCCCACATTGAGTCAGAGTTTCAGAAAGACTGAGCTCTAATAAAACACCGACGTGGTAAGATCTTTAGCAGGATTTTTCATGACCCTCGAACTCATGTCTGGGCCTTGTACAAAAAGCCTCCATCCTGCCTAATCCCTGCATGGAGCTACGCGATGGACAAGATTGTAAGTCTTGCTAGCAGTGTAACTTGAATGAGACACTGAGTATCACCGTAGCAACATTTCACTGCAATGAGCTCAAAAACAAAGTGAGAGATGTATGAGTTGACACGATGGCAAGTGGCCAGTTGCCGGCACTTGGCACTCCAATTTGTTGCACACGCCAGTCGTCAGAGGCTTTATCTTTCGCTGCACAGCATAAAACGATCGCCTGAAACACAAGGCAGTATGCAAGTTTTGACTCTTAAAAGATCAATTGCCGTCCTATTCACCGCAACCTGAACCGGGCACAAGCGCAAACAAAAACATGATGAACCGACCATGGGTGGCCTCCTGGTCTGCGGATCGACGGCTCGGTTGGTAGCTTGCCAGCATCTCCAACGAATCAGCATTCTTCAGATGTACCGTGGGGTCCTCCAAACGGCGCTGTTGGCACAAACATGCTCCCAACAAGTGAACTATGCCAGGGCGAAACAGTTGCGGGAACCACACGGAGGAGTGATGCTTGCCCACGCATCTATTCTGGGCGCTCGCAAGAAGTTGGACGGGTGTTGGAGCAAAGCATCAGTACATAGCCAGAACCATAGCAGCCATAGCAGTAACCCCAATCCCGGAACTCATAACCGAGGTATAACGACCCCGTGAGCAGCAGGCCTCGAAGCTCGAGAGTGTCGCCACATTCATCCCATAATGAGGCGCATAGGCACTGAGAGCGAAGAAGAGATAGTGACACTCAGATGGAAGTACGTCGGTGTCGACAGTGACGAGCTGTCTCGGATTGAATCGGTGGGATCGTCCTGTCCGATATCATCGCGCTACCATCCACAGACTGAAGCTCTGTACTTTCTTACAAATAAGTGGGCAAAACAGCAAGTACAGTTTTAGCAACTTCAGCTGTCCTCCGTGAGCGACGCCTGAAAAGTAGCGGCTTTGAAAGTCGACGTTTGCCAGGACATGGCCACGGCTGTCCAACGCAATGCACGTGCCGTTCAGGTGGTGCGGCTTTCGCGAACACGGTGGAGTCCAGCCCAGTTCAAAGCTAAGCTTCCTGGAACAAAACATGCGTTGGCTAGATTACTAGATCTTCCAGTTTTGGCTGTAGAGGCAGGCACTATACTCCAGTGTTACAAGGCGCTGCTGCGAATTGTACACGTCGGGATCACGATGTGACGCCCCGTAACGCATGTATGAAGATGCAGTACAGTATTTATGTATTTCTCTCGCGCTCTCTTCCTCAAAATCGGTGCTGGCCA
This sequence comes from Symbiodinium sp. clade A Y106, assembly GCA_003297005.1. Classification (NCBI taxonomy): domain Eukaryota; class Dinophyceae; order Suessiales; family Symbiodiniaceae; genus Symbiodinium; species Symbiodinium sp. clade A. The sequence goes on from BGNK01000542.1 coordinate 48,361, forward strand.
CGCCTTACAGACGCATTGGGTCCCGTCTCGTACATAACGATCACCAGCTGTATCACCTGCACACAACAAGCCAAACAGCCACGGACGCTTTCAAGTCTGCAATTCAAGCCAACTCTTCCGACTAAATAGCGCCTACTTAAGAAGTGCAACATGCCTGCCCAAATGGCACTCCAACGGACCCCCAGCGCGGGTCGCTCTCGTCGCAATTCGCCTGGAGTGCACGGGTCACATGCAAGTCCACACGCGAACAGCAATCATAGAATTATGAACACCACTACAACAGGTTTTTCGTCCCACTTGGTGCACGTCCATCCTTCTTGATCTGTGTCGCCTTCCACGCCCCTCATGGCCGGATGCGGCATTGCACTATACTTACTAGCTGCGATATTAGCGCTGTTATCCCAAGACCTCGTGTGCTTTGTGCACATCATGATCCACCTAGGCAGAATGTGTTCAAGGAGTCTGTTGACGAATGAACATCGATAAGCAAAATTATAACATAGATCCTGCCAATTAAATACGCTCTTTGTGCATTGCGGGGACTGAAAGCCTGCAGTGCACGAGGCCTCAACCTTCGAAAGCATCGCGTGTGCCCAGCCCTTGCAGGCATTGCTACCCTTTGCCCCAAGCCATCCCCACCACGCTTCCTGAACTTCTGACATATGAAATACTTGCAAGGCCAATGACCGATAGATCTTGCCCGCGAAAGAAGAGTCGCTGCTTTCCTGCAAGGGCATCAACACTGAACATGACAATTACAAACTGCACGAATCCATATCAACCCGTCTAGCTGCCCGAGGAAGGCTGAAGCCCGGCACATGCTTCATCCTAGGGCTTAGGGTTTTAAGGGTTGGGGGTTGTAGTGACCTTTCTGGTTCCCAGCCCTTCCGCAATGCCGCAGCTTGATTTGATTTGCCTCTTGACCTCGCTGAGCCGCATCCTCCGTGAAACTGACCTGGGAATCCGATAGGAATGAAAAGGACATCTCCACTTTTTGAATGTAACCCCTCGGCGACCCGCCCCACGAGATGATTCAAACTTCTGTGGCTTCACCTTGCCACAGCTGGCTCAGCTGATCTCAGCTTGACGGTGCAAGACGAGCAAAGGCTAAAAGCAAGCGAGGCACAGTGTGTGGCGTATGCCATCGGCAAGCGCAACCTGCAAGCTTTATGCCGGCGGCTGATAAGGACAGGCCATGCGTCAAGCTTCCAGAGGCCATCAGTGCTCTGCTCGAGTGACGGTGTCACAGCTGGCTGGCTAACTTGATAGGGTTGCTCATGCAGGTGCACAGCATGTATTGTCCAGTTGGCAGCTTGTTGGTCAAGGCTCAGACGTGCTCCGAGGCTGCCGCTATACATCCAATTTAGCAAAGCCACCTGAATCGTGCCCTCCTCGGGCTGATTGCTGAACACATCCAATTCTCGCTGGCTCCTGGCCTCACAGATTGGGCAAGCAATTCGGGCTAGGCACAAACCAGCAAGCTCCGAGACATCTCGGTTGCACCGCACTGGACACGGCCTGCTCTCCTCTCTCACGTTGCAAATCAAGCTCGTGGAAGATGGCGCACTCGCGATTGCCTCAAAAATGCGGATCTTGTTGGTCATGTGTAACACCTTTTCATTCATCCCTTTCGGAAGCCCGCACACTCCTAGCTGCATATGTACCAAATCCCAAAACCATTGGAAATGGCGCTTGAAGGTCAGCTGCCATGTTTCATGGAGCTCCTGATCTTCTCCACATCCTCGACGGACAGGATTTCATCGCATTCCAAGCACTTGCCTGAACAGTCAGGATTGCCATGTTTGCCTGGCATCCGAACACCCGAAACGCCCTGCGAGTAGAAGCCTGAACACGACCCCCTACAGTGCGACACCCCCCACGCCCGACACAACCCAGAAGCCTCGCTCCTGCCGCTACAAGCATGATAAACCCTACACCGGAGTCCACATACTTTCAGCAACGGAGTTCGGGGAAGGAATTGCTTAGAGCATCGGCAAAAAAACAATCATGTCAACAAGGATTGGGGTAAGCATGAGTTTCAGCACACCACCATTGTGCTCTGCATCGCGACGAGCCCTTTGCGATAAGTTCGGACCCAAGCCTCCAACTTGGGCCGAAAGGGTAAGTCAGGCCGGGGTCGTGGGATTGCCGCTACAATGGCCGGCCCTGTCTTCGTAGACTGCTACCAGTACCGCAATCCTGCCGACAAATGCGCCAAATTTGCCCGGTGAACTCTCCGTCCCAGTACGGTCCTACCGTAGCTGTTGCTGTCTGAAGCATCTGAAGTAGTTGAGCGGATTCGAGATGCAACCACACGTGACATGCAGTGTCCGATGCCTTCTCCAGAAGCCCTCACAAAACTATACCCGAATCCCATCCAAAAACCTTTGCAGCGAGCCCCCAAGACAACCCAAAAGCCCAAAGCCCCGTCTCAGTTGAGCCTGGCACGCTGTCTATGGGCCGAAGCTCATCCAGGCAAGTCAGGCATACACTTGGCGGGTGTTTGCCTGTGGCCAATGCGATGTTCGGTTTTTCGGGCGGACGGACGAACTTAGCTTTGGAAAAGCCACTCGCTGACTAACTGCTGCCACGGTCGCACTTCGACAAGGGCTCCGGGAAGTCAAAGGAGCAGCGCTTGCTCGAGCATCTGCTGCACTGCATGGCCGAGGCTCGAGGTTAGCAAAACTTCACCGAAGCACTGAATTGAGCACAAAAAGCACGACGCGTCTGCAGCAGGAAACGAAACGATCCGAGGCATAACTGTTCAGGAACCTCCGGTGAGAAGCATATTCTTTCACGGAAGCCGGATCAGAACTAGTACGGCAGTGATGCCGACCATCGAATTACATGCTCCAGCTCCAAGACATCTGCTGTATCACACCGCCGCAATGACGCTCCGGCATAAGCTCGGGAATGGGCACTGTGGATGTTTGGATGCTGAGGCTTGAACATGGCATCATCCCTTTATCAGTCTATTGTGATTCTCGGCCCATGGACACTATCAGACTACCACAATGACACATATTACTGGTGCCGAGGGATGCGCTGATGCGCTTCAATGCTTGTGCCTCTGCCAACAAGCTCTGCCTAGCAAAACCTGGTTCTGACGAATCACTGCTGCAGTCATCCCAATATTGTCCATGCCATGATTGTGGATTGCTAACTACGCATGTCGTGCTGTTGCAATGATTCACAAGAGAGCTCGCATGGCACACCTATTGATACGGCAATGCGTGTCTAGCAAATTGGATGGCAGCGTTGATGTGCTGCAACTGCAAGCCATCGAAGAGGCCAGACACTGCATCGAGTGAAACAGTCGGCACTTTCCTCAGCGCCGACTCGACAAAGTACTGCACCTCCTCTTCGGGCTTCCAAGATCGGTCCAGGAGGAGGAAACGCATCAATATCCGTTTCAATACATCTAAAGCCATGACGGCGAAGTCCCCATGCCAAGCTTCCATGCTTCGCAGTGGGCTTTTGAGGTCTGCGCAAGTCCTTGCAAGCCTCTGCTGGTGCAATGCCTCTTCGGCCGCATGTAGCTCCGCTTCCTCAAACAAATGCACCAAATGCTTCACTTGGAGTGACCGACACTGCTCCTGGCTCACGAGGTGATAGAGATGCGGGGAGCAGGACTGCTGCTGACAGAACTCGGCAACAGAAAGTTCGGGTGGCGGGCAACAGCGACGGACGGAAGCAATGACTGCCTGCAAGGACTTAGACAGGCTGTCTGCAGGGCCAGAGTCGAGAAGAAATTGTCGCGGCTCGTCGGGGCTCGGCTCTTGCTTGACGTGTTCGCAGGCCTCTGCCAAGAATGTGTACATGTGCAGAAATGCTTCGCCGGCAAAAGGAAAGTGCTCCACGGACTCCGCATCCAAGTGAACAGCTTTCTGCAGAACACCTTCTGCGAGGTGCTGTTCAAGCAGCTCCCAATCGAAGAGACAAGTGCTACCTGGAACTAAAAGATCAGGCCGGTCCAGCTCCATCTGGTCCAAGCGAATTGACATCTCCCATGCGGCCAATGCGCCAGCACTGCCTGCAACCAAGCCCAGCTCTGGAGGCGAGCCCCCATGCTGCAGGGTGCCATTCAATAAGTGCATCGGTTCCAAATGCTGCATTTTGATCGAGGGAACATAGAGCTGGCCTTGATGAAACCAATATTCGGACACACTTCGCACTCTACGTGCACTTTGGCCATCTCCCCTGCTCGCAACTGCCAGACAATCTTCCACGAACTGGTTCTGTTTCGCTGCCAGGTCCTGGATGAGGGCGAGCACATAGGAGCCCATGACAGTTGTTGCATCCGGGCAGCTGAAGCCAAACGCACTCTCCAGTGTCAAAGCCCTGACCGCGGGCAACTCCTTGCATCCCAAGCGCACAATGCATCCTGAAGCCGAACCCTTGGACCAGGCTGCACAAAACCTGTCGAAGAGTCTGGCACCCTGCCCGGCCCGCGTCAACAAATTTCTTTGTTGGGTCATGGTATCGTGAGCAAAAGTGTTGTCTTCATCGTTCAGGCGCTGCAATGCCTGGTAAGTCGTGATCAGCGAGTCCTCCCGGCCGAGCTTGAATCCAAAATTTTGCTGAACAAAGCGAACCCAATCCACCACCGCCATGAGGTGGCCAGCCATCTGGAGATCCTCACGAGCTCTCAGCCAAAGTGCCAGAAGCGGATACTGCTCCGACAGTGCCAGCCTTGCCTGGAACTCTCGCTCCATCTTTGACAAGGATGGTTTCTCTACCAGTCGCAACATGCGAGAAAAGAACAACGGGCCCTCATCGCAAACTCGGTCGACTGCTGCTTCAACTGCCACCTGGACTGGCTTGCGCAGTTCCTTACCATCCGGAGCATCTGTCGCGGCTCCGGAGCTTGTCTCCTTTGCTCGCCGTTTCTGCTCTCGGGCTGCTTCGATGGTTACGAAGCGATACAGCCTGGCTTCTGCATGCGAGTACCTCTGCCCAGGTTGGAAACTTCGGGTGAAATCTCGGTCGTCTCCCCAAACCGGCCGGTACTCCGGAAAATCTGCAGGGTCAAAGGTGCTGTCGCCCTCCAAATAGAAGCCCATGTTCTTAGCATGTTGCTCGACTTTCCACTGTTCGAACTGATTCTTGTGCAGCGTTAAGCACAAGCAGCCGCGGGCGGTCAAACTGAGTTTCACCCCCTTGAACAGCGCTTCAATCAATGCACCGTGAGTGGACGGTGGAACGCTGGAAATGCGATCCTCAAATGTTCCGGCGTGAGGAAAGTTGAACAAGATGGTGTCGAACTGCTCACCAGCCAGGGACGTCTCCTGAAGTATGGTCCCGTCAATGTTATCGAGCAGGCGTACTCCATGGTCTCGCAATTCCTCAGCTACACGTAAAGTGGCTACAGTCGAATCTGCACTGAGTGCATAACTCATCCTGACTCATCCTGTATCAACTGGCTGCCATAAGCACAACAGTGAAATTTGTTCAAGATTCTGCGATGCTGCGTGTAATGAGGTCGTCCTGCTTGCTGTAGCCTCAGTTTCGTCACTGCAGCTGGGAGATTTCGGTTGTTGTACACCATAGCTAGCTGCTCATCATAGTCGCATTCAACCAAAACAGCTACCCTGTCAAGAGACTCAAAACTCTACTTTTGATACCAGTTTTGATCCGTGGATCACCGACATCTAACATGAACACCCTGATCACCCTGTCATGCTTCGATGATACGGCCCTGCCAAGCAGCGTGCTTCGACCACGCCGAGGGCTTCAAGACAAGAGACTGTGAGCCCAGTGGGCCCACGCGTGCGAGCAAGGCTTCGGGCGAAGCTGAAGTTCCCTGCGCCGAGCTCCAGGCACCTCGCCAATATCTTGCTCTTTCCTAAACCCTAAACCCAAAAGCCCCAAACCCAAAAGGAAGCCTAGCTAGTTCAAAAGGCTGTGTACTGCTAGCCAGGGCACGAGCGACCAGGACGCAAGAAGCTTGGCACATGCGACACTTCGCTCTCGCAACCTGGCGAGAGATCCCGGCCCGAAGCACAAACTACTGCAACACGAGCGCCAAACGTGCACAGCAACTACTGTGTTGCCCTTCGGCTTCTTGTGACGTGTGTGTTCCTCGTTGCTGGACCTCGAGCACCATCAAAGGAGCTAGCTAAATCTTTGATAGATCCTTGGCTGCATACCAGTCTGCACTTCGCGATTGCTGCTGCGGTTCCCTGAACCCTATCTCAGGGCAAATGTATCGCGTTTCAGCTGTCGTTTTGATTTCGCAACATCGAGGGAGAAGCAAAACTACAGTAGTCTGGCAATTGGAGAACTAATCCCGTCTGTTTCCACGGTACGGTTCTAGGGGATGGGATGCCGAGAGTAAGTATGCAAAATTTCATGATTGCCCGCCCATGTTGAGGAAGGCTGCTGTCATTAGACACATAGGAATGTGTGACTCTAGGAGATGAGCCCAATATCAGAATCGGGAATCTTGCCTTCTGTTGTAGCACCGATGGGAAAGCTACACTGCAGCAGTACCCAAAGGCCTTCCGATGTCCAGTTTCTGGCTGGGCGCGCAGTTGGCGGGGGAAGGCAATCGAGCAGCAGCCGTGGAAACTCTGCCTGTTAACATGATGGGAGACCCAAGCCATGAAACTGAAGCAAAATAGCACGAAAGACATCTTGTATATCTGACATGCCTGCACTTCGTTGGCCAATGTATCCCATGACAGCATTGCAGCAAACTCAGCTCTGTGTGCTCCGTCGACGCAAGGTTCGACGACGGCCTCCGAAGCAAGCCCAGGAGATGTGCCACGTAACTGACCGATTCTGCTTTGCTGTGGCAACAGAAGGAAGTTTGCTTCGAGGGCACCCAATGCTGGAGCGACAAGTGCAAAGAGTGACGCTGCCGTTTCCGGAAGGCACCAGAAACTTAGCACCCCTCTAGCTTAAGGCTGACATCACTAACACGCGGTGCACGGCATACATATGTATATATATATATATATATACACATGTATATATATATATATATACTATAATTTACATAGGGTTATACACTATGCATATGCTTCGAGCCGCTTCGCGAAATTAGGTGGCTTCAGCCAGCCTCTCCGAATCGACGCTCCCACTCTGGGCGTTCTGACTCTGAAAGGATCGTCTGCACCTCCCCAGAAGAAGCTTCTGCAAGTAGCAGCTTGCCTCAGCTATGGAGCGTGTCTTACTCACATGGGCGGTTGTCAAAATTATGGTCCCTTTTGGGGTCCCTATTATAATACGGCACCTATTATTTAGGGTACCCAAAAAGGGATCTTAATTTTGACAACCACCCACATCGGAATTCAGCCTGCGCCCTGACACCCATGTGATTGCAGCAGTGGCACCTGCAACTTCCATCAGAAAGCCGGCAGGGGAGCAATGAAGGATGCGTGAGACAACGTACCAGTCTGCCTTCAAATGCTCCAAAATCTTCTCGAAGTTGTGCAGAACGCGAGGGCGACGGCCGTCAAACATGGGAGTCAAAAGAGCGCTGTGGAGAAGGAAATGCAAGGTCCTAAAGCAAAGTGGTGACATTTTCCGGGCTGCCGAATGCAGATCGCGTGATGGTGGATGAGGAAAGTAGCCAGGCGATGAAGCCAATGATCGGACCAGTGGAGACTGATCAACTTTTTTGTTGTTGCGATCTGCATATCGCAGGCCACCAATTTGCTGCTGACATTCAGGGCAGGTTCCCTCTTGCACGGCTTCTCCACATTCTCCAACCATGTAGAGGGCACCACACTGGCACTTGTATCTCGTGAAACCTTGCATGCGACCATGCGCATGCCCTGCAATCAGGGCCTGAATGATGACCTGCGCAACATCATAAAACCGATGTGCGGTATGACACAAGGACACGTGCACGCGTGTGAACAGGCCGTGCTGAGACTTGCTTGCGGTGTGCGATGGCTGTTCTGATTCTGTGCACGACACAGTACTTGTGCATGCAGGCGGCCTGTTCTTCATCATCTGGCATAGCCGGCAGGAAGCTATTTGCTCTGGCCTCGGCGGCGATCTTCAGAGGGTAGGACACACCTCCGTTTGCGACGACTGGTGCAAGAAGACTTCAAGGGCTAGTATGCAATGGCCAGCATGTCTTTTAAAGGATCGACCCTCTGTGCACCAGACTGCTGCAGAAATCTATGCGTGCCTTGCCGTACAGTTCCATATCTGCCGTTCGAAACCACAAAAAAAAGGCAAGTCAGAAACAACAGCAGGAACTATTTCGGAACCTGATCGGGGTGCTGCAGCAATGGCTGCAGCCGCGTGGAAGGCGGTGAACAAGGGCAGATGATCCTGGTCCTGGCAGCACGGAGGTGACAGCATTAGCCCTGAGTGCCAATCCTTCTCCTCGAAACAATAAATATGGGGGCCTTAATAAATCGAATAGGGTTTTGTAATAAGGAACCCCCAAACTAGTATTGGTACTCATGAAGGCCCCTATATTGAGTTTCAAGCAGATAACACGATGCACAATTCGTGCCTGTAGCTCTCGGAGAACCGGTGCAGGAAGTGCATGCCGATCTGCCCTGCAGAAATGGCGCTGCTTGCACAGAAAGATTCTTCGGACAGCTTCGGTTTCGAGTCTACCACGTCTAGATGCCTCAACAGTGGCGAGAGCTGCTGCAAAGCAGGGAAAGTTGCGATCCAACGTCGTCCACGCTCACGCAGCTCGTTCTCCGGGCCCTCGCGCAGGCTGGTGAGTGTTTTTCTGGGGTTTAGGGAACTCATTGGGGCCTTAATAGTTACAATAGGGTTTACGCTCTCACAACTCGGACATGCCAGGCGAGGGTCTCAAAGAATAGGGTTTAGGGGGGCCCATTATACTATAATTGTCAAAAGGGACACCGAAGCTATACTGTACGTACAAAGTGGCCGCTATCAAATCATGCTGAACCATGTTGACAGACAGTCTTTTGCCCGAAGCAAGTATGTTGCAACGGGCTGGCATGGGCTGACGGTCGGCCTCCTGCGTGCACAGAAGGCTCGAGAGCGCGGCAAAAACGGCAAAGTGCGAAGCTTCGGAAGTTGCTGCCTGCACAAGGGAGGGCACACGTCGGAAAGCTACGGCTCTGCTGTGGCGACTTCTGCCACCATCTGCTACTCCTATTACCCATCCAGGATGTTCTTATGATCCATCTTGAGGTTTTAGTTGGAATCGATACAGACCCAACACCCTCAGCGCCGCAGTAAGACTGATACGGTCTCGGCTGCACTCGCAGGCCTTCTCGGCCAGTATTTGTAGTTCAGCTGCGTCCAGTGTCATGAGTACTCGCTGGACAATCTCAGGCAGCAGCGAAAGCACGATTTGCTCTTACCATCTGCCGGAATTCAGGCCGATAGATTTCTTGAGCCGGGTAGCCTGTGCAGCTTCAACCGCTTCGGGGAAGAATCCTCCCAAGAAAACTTCAAGGCGGCCGGCCAGCAAAGGCTTTTCTCCTGCGGCCCAGGAGCTGCTGAATAGAAGGCTAGGAGCACGAGATGGATACTCCTTGTCCCTTGCAGTGGCGTATGGTTATCATGCATGATGCGACCTTCAAACAGTATATGTAAGGATTTTAAGTATGTACTTGTGCATGCTCATGCATGTGTGTATGTTCAATAGTAGAGAACGACGTGATGTAACAGAAGAGAACTAACATATCATGTACATGTTTGTATTCTGTATCAATTTCAGTAGTCATACAGCCCCGCCCAACCATGTAAACTTGCAGAGGCTAGAATGGTTCAATGATGCAGCGCCTGGATCAGGAAAGGAATCTACCAGCCACGGGACATCTCGGCAAAGCCGCTGGGTGGCTTTCATGTTGTGGTCGAGTCGCCGGTGCACCTCGGACTCACCAGGACCGTGTCGATCCCGTCAGCCCAAAACGTTTCTGAGATGTCATATCTTCTTATGATGTATAACGCGGATGCATGTGCCCTGGCATTCCTGGCCTCTCGTAAGATCGCAGTCCTCATCATCGGGGCAACGAGCGGGTGTCCTGATGTGTGGGGCGGGGGGGAGGCTGCTACGGTTTAGCGAGGCGAGAGGGGCCACTGGGCCACTGTGGAGAACCAAGTACATGAACAAAGGCGAGTACTAAGGTGCATTCTCGAATCTCTGCATTCGTGCATGCACATACCCAAACCCTGGCCTCCCGATGTGCCGCAAAGGCCATCGACTCCGTCCACAGCAGAACATTCTGCCTTGGCAGTCGGATGCTGAAGCTACTAGTCTGCCACCTAACGCAGAACCAGAACCGGCAAACACACAAAACCCTATACACACTAAACCCCAAAACGAGCCCAGTGTCGTCGACGAGAGAGGCCGCGCCCTGCGAAGCAGCAGCTCTCAAGACTGCTGCGGCTGCCACGTGGCCGAGACCGAACTGGTGGTTCCTCGGAAGCATAACAAGCGCCTAAGTTTAGGGCTAGGGTCTATGCAGCACCATCTCGAAGGAGCGAACATCGGGCACGAAGGTGACCCAAACCCAAGTCAGAAACAAAGGTTCGAGGGATGGGATTTAGGGTAGCGGCTGAACAGCAGTTGATGTTGATGCCTGCGGCATCCAGCAACTGAAGCTAAGCTGCAAGGCACCAACTTTTTGAAGAGCAGCCGGAAGCAGTTCCCTCCAAACGAAAGCTTCCTGATCTGCGCTGACATTTTACGAAATACGAAATCTGTCCTAGCAAAACAGAGCATGGTAAAACCCATCACTCAGCACGTTACAGTGCAACGAAGACTCGTCTTGCAAGGGTGGGAAACCGTGGTCTTCGATTTCTACACAAAGAATTGCATTCAGTGGGGCTGAAGGACCGGCCGAGCGAGCGACCGCTCGCAAGGTTCGCAACTCGCTGCACTGATCGGGTACAGGCATGTCTTCATCTGCAAAATCTGCACCGAATCCTCAGTGGCTCCACTCTTTCCGCAGACATGGAAGTTGGTGAGTGCACCGACATGACGAAACTACATGTTTCTACATGTTTCTAATTCCACTTTCAATGGCCCCTGTCATCTCAAAGTGGAAGTTGTGACAGGAATTCGAACCTCTTGGCTGCCGTCAGGAAGCCGCTGCACCTCGCGACTCGCTCTCACCCATGCTACAAGTGAATGAGGTGCTCGAACAGCCAATGCAGGCAAGGTGCTCTTCCAAAAAGCACGTCGGATTCTTTCGAACAGCTGCAACCACCAGATTGCGAAGCTGAAGGGCGGAACCTACAACCGGAACTCCCTCCGTGAGGCTGCAAACCATGGCATCCGAAGCGCCATGTGCGATCAGCTCCTGATGTGTGGAAAGCTGAAGTTGCTGCCATGTGCGCGTGTCCATGTGAGATTGAGAGCGGTCCATGATGCGAGCCATCACGTTCTGCAGCTGCGCAGGCTGCGTGATGCTGGTATTTAGCCCTTCCGACATCCAGAAGGCAAGAACATCAGTCTCTAATGCCTGGCTGATCTTGACCACGACACTTAAAGCCCCGACGCTGACAGGGCACACCAGGTTCATGATGTCCGTGGACGAACAACCATCCAGGGCACTGCGTGCTGCAGACAATACACGTTGGGCATTGGGAAGCCAAGAAGCTCTTAGCAGGCTAAGAGTCTCAAGGCATGGATGCAATGCGGAGCAGGCATGATCCGTCACCAAAGCCACCAGGGAGGGCATGTCTGATCTTGCAGGAGCCTCCTGCCCACGAATAGCTGCTATGAATCTGTCCAGACCTCTGATACTCACTGGCAGGGCAGCAAGCTGCCTCAGCACGGCTTGGAGGCTGTCCTGGTGCTGCCACAGATATCGATGAAGATCTGGAACCTTCCATTGACGTGCCCGGTCCTGTAGAATGGGCTTCAAGACCCTCAGCTGCTCAGCTTGCGGCAAGGGCACAGCCGACAATCGCAATGCAGCCAGATCTTCGACGTAGGTGTCCCTGTGATCGTGCAACAGCTTGAGCCATTCTGCTGGTATTGCTGCCTCCATGGACCGCTGAAGCAGAGACCAAGAGGGATGTGCTGGCCCTTGTCTGTCAAGACCCTGTTCGAAGTAGAGGGCACGAAAGCTGTCGAATTTCTCTGCGAAGTGTGCTGCAAAAGGGATCTGCAAAATTTGTAGATGGTGCCGGTAAGGGTAGCACTCTGATCCTTCGGGTGGGGCGACTCCCTCCAACGACACCACCTGCCTGCAAATATCAAACCAAGCACGGCGAAGCTCACAGTCAGCGGGGTAAAGCTTGATCGTCTTCAACGCACACAAGTTCTCCAACCGATGGATCAGCATTGCGGCGGGTCTGCGAACCTGCTGTCTCACATATGCTTCGATGCAGTCTGCAAAACTGGCATGTCCTGGGTCTGGCTCGCAGTCAATCCATGGAACGTCATACAAAACCACTTCCGTGCTGGAACGGGCTTGACATGAAGCTCAACGACGACAAGAACTGATTACAACGACGACGGGCTGGCTTTGCACGGGCATTTCTGCATCCCCTCCTCGGAGAAGCTGCATGTCCGTCGCCACCTAGCGAATGTGGTTCAGCTTGAATCTTACTCTCGATTCGAAGTGGGACGCTTGCAGCCATGTTAGCATGGAAACGTCTTAAACATCACCAGGAAGCTCCTGTTAGATGTGTTGAACCCAGCTGCCTGGTGCCACCAGGCCCTTCGTGACTTGGTGCGCGCGCAGATCGCCTCCATGCACGCATGCTTGAAGAGTGCCTGGAACATGGGCATTGATTGCTACCGCACACAGGCTAGCACGGGGTCAGAGTCCTGCCCTGGTGGGCCGTGAAGTGGAAACAGCGGCATGTCTTGAGAGCGACACCAGGTATTGCGAAGCATCAAGTTACACGCAACTTGCACCGCTCAATCGGTGAAGCATGATAGCGGAAAGCCAGTCAGTTTTTGCTGCACCCCTGAAGCGGAGATTGGAATGTTGTACGTAGCGCAAATTACTTTTCAATTCTTCGAACTATAGTTCACGACACCTGACCTCACAGTACCGTTCGGCTCCTAGTGGCTTGCTTAGATTCACATTCGCATCTTTGCAGTCCAGGTGCCATCACGTCCCGATCTTGCAAAATGACCTCTGTAAGATCCTTTACATGTCGTGCTGCTTCATGTGTTGCGGGATACTTGATGTGCCAGAAGCATTCCTAAGCTGCAGCGTAGCATGATGTGAATTCAATGTTGCAGCATGTTGCGGCATACAGTGCTCAGGCGCACTGCCAAGCCCCAACTACACACAGGTCACCGTCGCTCTGTGCATGGGCGCGTTCCAATTGTGCTGACGAGCATCTGGCAGCACACTGCTGAGGATCCGTTCGAAGTTCAGCGGGCCCACTTCTTCCAGTTGCTGCTTCAAGGATTGGCTGATGCAGCTTGGAACATTGAAGTCCTTCGGCTGGGGAATTGGAAAGAACCTAAGGTCCCGGATACCCTTTATGCACTGCTAGCGTGCAGGCCGCCTGCAAAGAAAGCTAGGTGGTGCTTGCCAAGGTCAGAGCTAGGCCAGGGCAGGGTTCAACAGACTCCACAGGCTCCACGCCTTCGTGGAGATGAGCTGCTCAAGAAAGACCTGCGTCCAGCCGCACTGGAAGTTCAGCTCCATGGACAGGCTCCGCGCTGCAGACCTAACATGTGCCCAGCAGAAGATGTGACATGCAGGGCAAAACTTCTCTGCTACTGCCACGTGAGGGAGCAGGGTAGAATCGACAAAGGCGCGTACGAGGTTGAGAGCATCTTTCTGTTGCCATGTAGGATGAGAAGAGCCCGGTGGTGTTGCGCAAGCTGGCTGTAGACACGGTGGCGCACCAGCTCGACATGTACGGAATTGGCACGACATTGCAGTACGAGAACAGATCCCGGAGGCATGTTGCTGGCACTGAACTCGTCAATCTTTTTTTCTAGATCCAATTCCGATGTCAACGCATCAACAGCGACAACTAAGTATCCGGGAATGCAGTCCTGCAAGACGTCAGAAAGATTGATCTGCAGCGGCGACATGGTCACCACAATCGCGAGGCGACTGCTTGATGACTGCTTTTCTGAGGGTGCATGTTGCCACCCGCTCGAAAAAAGCCACTGGGAAAGCGAGCTTGGCTGTGCAAAGAACCGATTTCTCCATTCCAGGGCTGATTGCTGATCCGAGCTGGCCCAAGAAGTAAGCTCTGTAGCTCTGAGGACACCGTCCATGGTGGCCACGGAGGCTAGGCGACGCCAACATTCCAACAGCAACTGTTCATGATACTCGTACTTGACAGTGCTGGAAACATGTGCCACCAGAGATGCCGCTGTCTCGGCCCCCCAGCCCACGAATACATCCTCGATTCGGAGGTGGCTGGTCTGGGGCACAGTTGCCGCCTCCCGGGCCCATCGACGGAGCCCTGCAAGTGCCTGCTTCTGAACCTTGCTGGTCATCTGACACTCAATCCCGACCTTGGGCCACACATGAGTTGAAAATGGTCTGTTGTTGCTCTTGCTGTACGCTCGAACAAAGTAGCCGCAAAGCAGCCAATGCCTGTGCGAAGCCTCTAGATCTGTTGAGCAACTGACACAGCTAAGGAAGTCAATAAGGAAGAAGCCTGCGGACAAGAGACAAAGTGCTTCTCGAATCGATTTAAGAATGCTGGGTCCAATTTCGGCAGCTGCGACTGCTCCTGCAACACTACGCACCGGAAGCTGTCGTGTACTTCTGTGAGGCGATAGGCATCACCCAGAGCAACGCGACAGTACTGTTTGCCGCTCATAGTCGTGTACGACATGTTCAACATGTCATAGAGCGAACCGTGGATGACATCGAGGCCACGGAGCACCAAGATATCCCCTCGCTGCATTGAGATCATGACCCGTTTCAGCAAGCTGAAGGCATACCGGTCCTTGAAGGCTCTATTGAAAGCAGCAAGTTGCGGATTAAGACGAAACCTGCAACATGTTCAACCGTCCTGCTTGCATTTCGAGGGGGCAAGACTACACAAAAGGAGACGGAACCAACAACTCCCAGTGTTGACCAAGTTGCAGATTTGTCTTCATCGAATGCCGATCCTACCATGATGTGTATCTTGCGGTCCTGACGCTGGGCAACGTCTTGAAGAAGACCAACCGCCGTCTCCGTGCCGCCGCTGCAAACCAACAGCAGATGTCGCGCAGCAAGCTTGTCGTTTAAGTTCCCTTCCAGAACACTTCTCAAGCTCAACATCTCACTTGCCATGTGCCAGGGCAAACCCAATCGGCCACACTGCATCTGCAGGAACGGGCATGGCCCGTACCTGGGTCGCAGGTCGGGTGGGAGACCGCCAAAATTGCGGAATGCAGCCCGGAAGATAGCCTGTTGCCTCCACAGGGGCCAAGGCAACGCAGTGGCATCTTGCGTTGCAAGTTTGGGGTGCTTAGCTTGATGAGCTTGTTGATTTCTGTTTCGCAGCATATTGCGTGAAGGAAGACTGTCACGCCCGAACCTGACAGAGCCCCACACAAAGCTGGAATCCCGTTTCGGGCACGAACCCTCGAGACCCAACGGACGTGCACACAAGCAATTCCCCTGGCTAGCAAAGCCCCTCCTTGTGCCGAAACCAAAACAAGTTGGGCATCTCGTCCTGCCTCCCCTCTTCGCTAACGCGTGGCCCGCTTGTCCGAAAAGTCTGGGCAAGCGCTTTGACAAAGAAGTAGAAGTCCCGCAGACCATGAAAGTCCTCGACAGGTTGGTCCTGCAGGGTCGCATGCGCTATACATTATACGGCCTGCTTCTTGAACGGGCACAACAATCAATTGCTGTTGCACGGTGAGTCCTTGTAGTAAAAGAAGTATGCTTGGGCCAGGCATTCCACCACTTTGGCATCGATGTTCAGGCCTTCACCTGATGCAATAAGTGGACACTCTCTACATTCCGCAGTCAACTCATTGCAGGAGGAACGTGCAAAGAACCAGTCGCATCACTACTCGGAGGTTCATGGAGGGTTATAACTGGGGTTACAAGTCCCCGAATGTGGGCTATAACGATAGTTACCCCTACTTTTAACCCCACTTATAACTAACTACCCATGAACCTCCAAGTAGGGCCACAGGAAACATATCCAAGTTGCAAATGGCTCCTGCGGTCGTCTTCAAGTCTTTCAACTTGGGTGGTGGCCGCACAACTGTAATGCCACGGTTCAGCTTCGCAGCATCCAGGGGGGAGTTGGACAAACCCACCATAGCTGGTGGCGGCCGGTCGCCGGGCTCCAAACAGCCGTGAATGCATTTCAACGGATTGTTTGGGCTGGCCTCTGCGAGCCCAATCCTGGTTCTTATGTGTTCACAAAAACATAATATGAGTTGACAAGAGAAAAGCAGTTCAAGATCCGAGAATCTCATCGAAGTGAACGACCGGAATGGACTTGCCATCTTCGCAGCTCTTCGCCCTGTCGAAGACTCGCAAGACGCCCTCACTCGTCGAGACATCGGAGCCTTGATAGGAGATTACATTGAGTGGGGGATGCCGTCTCCATAGCTCCTCCTGTGAATCTTGGCCACGAAGGTTCGCATAGATGATCTGCAGAGCCATGGACTTCGAATTCCCAGGTTTTCCCACCACGAAGACTGGGATCTTGTTGAGAATGCAAACCATCATCACCTACAACCCCTATACGACATTACGGCCGAAGATTCGAATCAAGCTCTCTGTCTCAAAGAAGTCCTGAGGCATCGGCAAATACATTCTCCAGGAGTGCTTCATTTGGTGCAGTCAATTCCGGTCGCTGGGGCATGAGCTTGAAGTATTCTCGCATCTCGTCCAGCAGCAGCCACTGCACGACATCTTTGTCAGCCCACCATCTTTGAAAATCTAGCCGTGGCAAGTGCACACGGTGCTTAGCCAGGATGGAAGCCACGAGATCGGCGTACACTTCACGATCCTCTTTCGTCGGCAATCGGAACTGATATGATATTGCCAATGCATTCAGCACGGCCAAAAGCATCAGTTTCGCTTCCGAGAAATTTTTGACAGGCCCACTTTGGTGCTGTCGAGAACGTCTTGCTTTGGCGCTGCTTCTGGACATCAGGTGGGCCTTAATATGATCGAGGGGAGATTGATTATGGTGCTGGCCTATACTTATTTGTCAATTACACTTGCACATGCAAATGCTTCAGCCTGTCCTCATCTCAGCGGCTATCAGTTGGCAGATTTATCTACATGTATGTGGATCACAGCTGCCGGACTGGCCTTGAACCAGTCGATCAGGTCCACGCACCGTTTGACATCGCGTAAACTCAGCAGACAAGCTGGCTGGTGTTGAGCAGTGTACTGGTGGGACTCGGTGATCAGCTCTGTGATGCAAGGAGACCACCAGTCTCGTTCCCTGCAGCACAAGTACTGATGCTACCTAGACCCTCCATCTACCCTCTATTAGACCCTAAATGCCCCTTATTTGGGACCATATACCCCTATTTGAGGGTACAAGGAGGGTCTAGGCTGATGCTAGCTGCTGGCCAGAAAACCCCAACAAAGCACGCAAGTCCAAACCCTTCGAATGCACAATGTAGCCACTTAGCATGCAACGTCAAACTACTTGAGCTTGCATGGCCTTGACTCGAACTTCTGCTCAACCATTGACTGCACGTAGCTGCGTTCTTCGGGCTTTCCCAGAAACCCAAAGTCGTACAAGTAGTCGTAGAGAGCTTCCGGGAGCTCCTGTTGTTCTTATGCTATGATTCTTAGTGTTATTGTTGTTCTTATTGCTAGTACCACTACCATTAGCAGTATGATTATTAGTAGTATATACTGGGAGCAGCGCTTTCGAGAGATGCGGCAAAAGGAAAGGAGTCAGTGGCGCAAGCGGAGCGTGTCCTGCACGCTGTAAACAAGGTCAGAATGTCGTCGTCGGTGACTGCTGTCCTTCATTCAGTTTCGCTGCAACAGCCGTGGGCCCGTCTTTAAGCTCCCAGACTACGCCCTTAAGCCCTAGGCCACCAGGACCTTTCTTGCTGCGGCTCAGCTTCGCTGAGGGCAAGAGCGCTCTGCACGGCGGCTTCGTGAGGTGAAGGCTTTGGCTTCTTTCGGTACGGATTGCCTTAGCTGGCAAGCAAGCGGCAAATGTGCCGGCCGTTGGAATTTTATCTCAAGCAGGACTGGGATGTCACGCAAACAAACACACACACACACACCGCGGCAGACAAACAAAGACTACTACCAGACTGGTGCTAACACTTAATTTGCCAGTGTTTGTAATTCAACGTCGTACCATCTGGGCTAGAATAGAAGAATCCTGGCTACTGTAAATCATCACCTGCACCATACTCATTATCCGACGTTGATGGGGGGGATAAAAAAGCGGCTTAATAGCCGGCTGCATTACATATACTGTCGGTTCAGTTTCGAGATGCCTTGAAGTCTGTTGGTCCGAGGTCATGCATGGCATCTTGCATGAAACGCTCTGGACTGCACGATCGCAAGCGTGCTCCTTGTCGGGAACTTCTGTGATCAGCATCATGCTCGGGCTGTTTACATCCAGCACCATCAAACTCAACCCACCCGACCCTGAGCAGAACCTGGCCGCATTCTCTTGCACAAACACTTCATCCCCCTGCTCGAACTCAAAAGGGAAACGATTGCCGCATAAACATGTCATGTATGTCAAGCTGTCTCAGCAAAGGTCCTGCAAGTGAAAGGGTCTTGGCCCTACCTGTACTCTCCAGCGTAGCTCCTGATGCAGGCTAGCCGCCAGCCGATTGATATGGCTAGGATCCCGATTCAAACATAACAAGCTGACCAGGAAAAGAAACTGCATTAGAGACATAAAACATAAAATCTCGCACATCAGTGAATGGTGAGCAAGGGCCGTGGGAACCTATATATGCTGCCAAATCAAATCCACGCGGCTGCGTGAACAAGTCAGGCTGACATGTGCTACTTGCCATCCGGCTCTACGGACCTGTGGCCTAGGCACATGCTGCCAGAACTTTGACCTTCGTTGGCAAAGCTTTGCCGAAGACTCGGTGGTGGCAAATGATTTCTGTAATCAGGCCCATGTGGTCACACGTGTTCACCTGGGCCCAGGGGCTCAGGGGTTGCCCAAAAACAGTGTTCCACCTACAGCCAGCATATGTCCGGACTGCAAGGGGTGCCGCACTTAAGAGGGCATGTTGCAGCAACTATAACCGAAACATACCGAAACCTTATCATTCATTGGAATGAAAGGACCCTACGATCAGTAAGAACAGTCCGCACCTCATCAAGGAATGCCCAAACCACGCGGCCGCCCTGGGCTTGGGCTGCGCATTCCAGGACGAAGCTTGCAATATCGTGCGAGGAGGTGCCAGCATGAACGTTGAGGCATCTGAACTGTACGTTCATTAGCGTGGAAAGGTAACGGATGAGAGAGGTCTTTCCGCATCCTGTCTCACCCATGATGACCACAGGGACGTTGCTCTCGATGCGCAACGCGATCCAAATCATCTTCAGGAAATTGTCCGGGCTGATCACATAAGCCTCAGATCCTTCTGCCCGGTTGTCCGGCTTGCTGTCCAGAGGCACAATGGTGGTGACAAGCCTTGCCTGCGCGTGTCAGCTTGTGTGTGCGCTCTATATCTATCTATCTATCTATCTATCTATCTATATATATATATCTATATATATTATATATATATATATGTATAATTGAGCTCCGTATGATGGCCCTACAACTCAATGCTGGGAAGCTCAAGAGAATCTGCTCTGCTTATTCCCAGGTGCTTCAAGGTCTTTCGTGCTCATGTTCTTGTAGTCCGGCAACACCCACTGCCCATTCACACTTTGCGACTGAAACAGCTCCAACACTGCTTTGGAGACTGTGCTGCGATCATGGTAGATTGCTGTGAGGGTCTGCCGGTCGAAGGTGTTGAAAAGAATGAACGGTCGGACGTCGGACCACCGGCTCATGCCTTCGAACGCCTCTGCACAGCTTTCAAGTATGGTCTGGTCATGCTGATGCCGCTGCCTCATTTTGGATACGGTGACTGCTCGGCCTAGGAAGCTGCAGCATGCTTCAATCGCTTGCTCGACCAGCAACGAGCGCAATGAGTCCTTCAAGCCCAACTCCTTCAGTGTTGCGCACTGGAAGTATGTTGACTGATGGAAACACACCAGCTGCACGGCCAGCACGCGAAGCAGTGCCAACATCAAAGAATATGACACACTGCCGCATTTCATTTTCTGCAGAACATACTTGTCCAGAAGATACTGGCACCTGGCTTCTGGAATGGCGGCTGTTCCAAGGCAGAGAGGCTGCGTGTTCAGCGTTTGCTGCTCTAGTGAATCCAGAGTGCAGCAGACGACTTGCACAGGACTGCGTGGACAGTCGGACACCTGCAAGGATCGGATAGAGAATCGAACCACTTTCGGCATCACCAAGTTGCGGAAAGGAAGTGTGCGAAGTATAGGGGATGAGAGGTTTGCCAGCTCGACGAAAGTACTGCTGCAAGGCACCATGCAAAAGTTTGCTCCCGACTGCAGTACACCCCAAAGGCTCAACTGAGTTAATATGTCTGACAGGAGCTCTGGCTGTTCACTGGGCCCGATCTCCAGATGCAAGCAGTGATAAGGCTGCCAGCTTGTCCCCAACAAACGGGTGATCAAGTCTGCAACATCCAGAGGGCCACTGATAGGAACCGTTACAGGAACTTTCTGCGATGCAAAAGCGCGCTGGCGAATGAGCTCAGTCTTGCCGCATCCTGCCTCTTCAGACTCAACTATCATTAGGTTTGGGGCCAGCTGCATGACAAATTCCCTCAGACCCTCGGCTGATAAAATGTCAGCTGGCTCCGGCGGGATCTCCCGCAGCACATGCACCTGCGTGTCATCCTCAGCCAAGGCCACAATCACCAAGCGAAATGAACTTCCCATCCGGCCACCCTTGATTCGCCTGACCAGCTTGTGCTGCAACGAATATGTCAGCCTTTCCACGTGCATTAGGCAATGTAGCCCTCCCACATGCTTGCAGCGCTCAAGAAATGCTTCCAGTTGGGGCCAAACAGTACAAGATGAGCAGAACAGAATTTGCGATGCGAGCGGCAAGAAGCCGGCTCCTCGGCACTTGTACTTCTATAATCAACTCCCTCCCATCGTCTGCCGCTGCTGTTTTAAGTTGCTATCGATCTAAGGAGCACTTCGGTCACCACGAGGGCCCTCATGGAAACAAAACGCTGGATAAAACCATCCGGGTGTCCTCCGTAGAAGGAGAGTGCCAAGGGCAAGACTTCCTCTCTGCGCTTGGCCATTGCTGACCGCGGCACTCCTGGCTTCACCATGCTACGAAGCCCAGCTTCCATGTGGACGTCGAGGTCTGGACATGCTGAGATCGAGGGGCAGGATGAAGCTATTCTGCTAACCACCTGCCCGCGGAGAATAGCAAGTCTGTTGCTCTTTCCCTCTCACTCTATCTCACTGTACTTTGCTAAACGACCCTGATGCCGATGCGGCATGGGTGAAAAGAGTCGCTGCACCCCAAACTAGTACATGCAAGAAGCTTCATGACTCAAACAACTTCCGGCTCCTGGAGTCGATCCTGCAAGCTGGGCAAGCGAGACTGGACACGTGCACATCCGCCCGCCTGCTTCAGCCTCTTCCCCAAGGCTGCCAACCAAGATTCAAGGTCTTCCACAAAATGAAAGGCATCATCACTCGTCTCGCGAGTGAGCAATGCTGTCTGCTCTTCCGCAGATAGGTGTCGGCCCTGCAGCAGGCATTCGATCTTGCAGTCCCAGGCTTGGGTTGTAACCAAACCCTAAACCCTAAACCCTTTTTAATTGCCGCAACCAAACCCGGAGCACAAGCCTGTCCTTTATGAAGCTCAGGACAGACATCACCAATCGTTCCTCGTCCGGTGAGATGTTCCTCCTGAGTCGAATGTACACTCGGTTTGAGTATCAATGATCCAGACTGTGTGCCCACGCACAATCGAGCATGTCGCACAAAATGCTCAGCATGGCTGCCGACTGCATGCACAAGACTTGCCTAAAGACGACTTAGACTAAGGTCGGTTCAGCACGATGCAGGGGTGCATATGAGGACATATGAATCCATATCGAAGTTTGCAGAAGCACTATCGAAGACGGGATCTGAACCACTTGAACATCTCGGTGTGAAACTTTGACCGACATGCCAGATCAAGGGCCAAAGAGACAAACATGTGCGCTGTGGAAGCTCTTGCAAAAGGATTCGCTGCACTTGCCAAGTTGCGAATGCACAAAGTCGGACATGATCCAGAGCTGCTGTGAGTAGAGAAAGCACATCTCCGGAAACCGCTCTCGTGCCCGGCCCAGATAGCATTGCCAGTCTTGCAGCCGTTGCTCGAAGGAGGACTGCCATTGCAGCAGCTTCTCCAGTGCACCTGGGTTGGAAGCCTTCCACTCACCTCCTGCCCAAGGATATCCTTCCTGGCGAAGCAAGTCAAGCGCTTCAGCTACATCAAGCAGAACTTCGACCTCTTGAACGAAGCCGGCCATGGTCGTGTCGGTTGTTGACTGCGTCTCCGCCGAGTCAAGTGTACGACTGTCGTCCACTCGCAGTAATGCCCTGGCCCTAAGATCTAGAAGTTGATGCTTGCTCAAGGATGCTTGCACCTCATCATTACCCATCTGTGTCGGATAGCTGAGAGAAACTTCGACGTCATGGCCAGTGCAAGTCAGCTTGTAAACACCGCTCTGTGATGCATGCAAGATCTTCTTTCCGGCCATCTCCTGCAGGTTCTTAAAAAGCAACACAATAGTAGCTCACTATAGTTAATAGAAATTGGAATCAAGCCGATCCAGCCATCCCGCCTCTTGTGAGGAAAGGTTCTGGTACAGGTTGGACAGGCCATAGCAATGCTGAACACACAACCGAAGCTTGCTCGCGACGTCTCTCCTCGCGTCCGGCCGCCAGTGCCCACAAACTTCCTTGAGTCTTTGGAGCAGGTCGGTCCTGCCATGAACAACTTGCAACAACATCTAAGAGAGGGATTCCCTCATGCCATGCAGAATGCACGCTCTGACTGACCGGCTCCTGTTTGCCTGATGCAGAGATCGAAAGAGTCTCTGTATGTCCACCAAGGCAACAATCGTGTCTGGACGGATGAATGCATTGGAGTTCTCCTCAACCGCATCCTGCAACGGTCGGAGGTCCTCCTCGAGCATCGGCTTAAGAAAATTGTAAAGCTCGGCCGCATCTGCCAGGGCCCTAAGAATGTCATCCATGCCATTGCCCCTGATCGCAAAGAGGACAGAGGCTGCTTTGCGAACAGCTTCGCAAACCAAGGAAGCGCTGCGCAGGCCATTGCTGCCAAGCCCATCTTTCAAGATATTGGAGATGGAAGGTGGGTCTCCGTCGTCGGATAGCTCTTTCTGCAAAGACAACAACTGATCTTCCATTTGCTCCCATGGCTCTGGACTCAGGCACAAGACTCGGCTTGCTGTGCACCTCATGGATCCAGGAGTTCAGGCAAGCGCGGGTGGACCGGTCACATGCAGAAGTCTACCAAATTCAAGTGGTGCCCACTCGGTGCAGGCCTTTAACCGCAAGCCCCGCAACTCGACAATCGCCAAGTAGCAACGCTTGGATTTCGGTGCTCACTTCGCCCAGCCGGGAGCATTGCTCCAATGCCTGGTGCATAATAAAGAAACCACCTATTGCTTACTGTAGACCTATTAGGACCTATTGAAATCCCCTAACAAGAACCCAGAATGCCTGGCACATCTCCTTCGGAAACGCGACCCCGCTGACCTTAGATCCACAGGGGCTTTGCGACTCTGCGACGTGGTCCAAATTTGGCAGACCTGGGCAGCACTGGCCATGTCTTCCCGGACTTGTTGCACCTTCGGGGCGAACTGGATCTGCCAAAAGTTTACCGATGAACACACGGGAGAACTATGGGAGATAAGTCTGGTGTTGTCTGCATGCCTCGTCCAGTGGAAGCAGTGCACGAAGACGGCCGAGGTCCATCGACGTAAGGGGCGTCTCTGCCATTGATCCACACACGCCTCAGCTTTTCAAGGGGCTCCCACAGTCCAAGGATGTAGTAGTAGTAGTAGTAGTAGTAGTAGTAGTATTAGTATTAGTATTAGTATTCATTTTTGCCGAGATGCTCCGGAATCCATCCAACAGCTGCGGCAACTCTCTCACGAGTTTTGCACATTCACTGGGCTGAAGTTTCATGTGGCGTTCGAGTTCACCGACATCAGCTTGTGGCACAGCTTCCTTGCTACATGCGAGAGGCAAACAACACTGCGAAGCCTGCACTTCAGCGCGAAAGTCTGAAGCAAAGCATCGGCAAAGTCAGGATCCATCTCAGTCCCGTCAGCATTGTCGTCATCTTCAGCATCTGCTGTCGCTCCCATTAGGTAGCCATGTGCATAGCGGACAAACATGCCACTCTCTGGCAGATGTTTGATCTCCTCTGGGCACTGGGAGAACCACCAACGATCCTGCGAAGATTCAGCAAGCCATGAGGCTTTCGGGCTACTACTGTTGTGGCAGTGCAAACGCTGTCATTCCTCAGTCAGTGCTGGTAACTCTGAAACCTTGCGCTCTCGATCCAGCTGGAGTAGCTCCTGCCAAGCAGAGTTCGGATTGCATGAATATACGAACGCCCAGCTTAGATAGAAGATCCTACGCAACTTGCACAACGGCTGGCCTGCCCGGCAGCATGCAATGAAGCTGCACTTGGCAGCTCGCACTTGTAGCACAGGGTAAGGAAGGCACGAGCGGCCTCTGCTTTTTGAACATACCTCGAAGGGTGTACAGTCAGGCTCAGGCTTTGGTAAACAATGCTACTGAGCTTCCTGAATGATGCCAAGAAACGCCTCCACCATGTTCTGCAAAGGTTGAACAGCAGCTCTTGCTTTGTCCAGAGAAGATAGGGCCTCTGCCTCTGTCTTCAACTCCTACGAACGTCAACAGCTCGGGCGGATGCCAGATCTTCTGGTGGAAGAAAAGCAGATTTTGCGCACTTGAAAAGGATGCTGGAGAAAACAGGCTTACATGTATGTGTGTATATACACATATGTATGTATGTGTATATAATATATACATACACATGCACACACACACACTCTCTGTTCTCATACATATGTTCGTTTACGCATTCAATGATCAAATGACTTACAGGCTTATTTGTTTATGCCTGTCTATACCTATACATAGAAAGAAAGATAGCTACAATGCAGTTAGAAGCACTGGCACTGCCGACAAGCAGAGTCCATAACCGACACTCAGCAAACACACACACACACACAAAAACTCAGACTCTCGCACACTCGGAACAAATCAGAAACACGTGCGCCGTCCCAAGCCCAACAGCTGGCCAGACACTTTACGACGATTCGTTGCACCCCGGAGCCAATCAGCTGAAAGAAAGTAAAGCCTCACTGTCACTGCAGGTCCTGGCACAGCGGAAGAATTTCCAGAAGCGCAGGTTTTGCCCGGAGCACCTCCGCACATTTTCTTGCACTGGGGATATGAACAGGGCTGCACCAGATGAAAGCCAAAACTGCAGGATGCCGCCTCCTCTGCCTGCCGCATGCTAATGGTACCTTGCGCGAAATTGCATTGATTCGCAAGGATGTGCAAAGCGTTACTTACTATGTATTGCTCGACTAGGAGCCTTCCAGCACATCCTTCAACCAGGTCTGCAACGAAGACATGGCTTCCTGAAGATGTGGATGTCTTTGAATCCGAGCACCACAATCTTCCCAAGCCTGCAGAGCATGCTTTTCAAAGCCCCGTCATATCTCGAATGACACAATCCCGTATTCCCGCCACTCTCGCGAAATTGCATTCGATGATTTATTCCAGGTGGCCTGAAGAATCCGGCGCCAGGGGATTCCGTCGTCATCGAGCAATGAGAGTGGGTCGGGCAGCGGCTGGGCAGCATTCAGAAGCGTTTCAAGAGCGGCTTCCGCATGCTCCCGACTT
Source organism: Symbiodinium sp. clade A Y106 (assembly GCA_003297005.1). Taxonomy (NCBI): domain Eukaryota; class Dinophyceae; order Suessiales; family Symbiodiniaceae; genus Symbiodinium; species Symbiodinium sp. clade A. Next base: position 74,226 of record BGNK01000542.1, read on the forward strand.
TGGCCAGACAGGGCCATCAAACAAACTTCCACGCTTTGTGTGGAAAGGCGACGATCGTCACTCGTTCTCCGGACCTGGGAGCAGGACACAGATGGTTCAAAAACAATCTCGAGAGGCCTGGGAGTGATAAAAGGCCGCGGCTGCTTCAGAGAGCTTCGTTATCCAGTACTGAACCATCTCCTGCGCTGGCAGAAGCAGCCCGAAATAGTAATAGCTCCAGCCCGCGTTGCGAGACAACATTCCTACAATTTCGTAAGGCAGGGCCCAACATGCAGCCGCAAAAGGAGGCTGCTTCGTGTCTGAAGTCTGGTGTGGTAAAGGATAATCGCACAAAGCCGCATACTATAGGGGTCTTAATAATTAGAATAGTGTTTTGGGGCCCATTCTACTATAATCATAATATGGACCCCCCAAAATAGTATTGGTAATAATCTAGGCCCCTATATTAGCTGTGGTCCGGAATGACTTCGGCAGCAGACAAATCGGGCAAAATCTCCAGGAGAGCCTTCTCTCCCACAGCCTTGCAACAGGCCAAGAACGGACCCGCCGGTTTCCCCCAAAACAACACACAGGTTTCTGTGACAGACCTGTGCCAAAGATAGCAAAGGGGCATCAAACTCGGCTTCAATGGATGCAATTGCGATTCCAAGGGCATCTGCTGAAGCTGACTTCTGCAAGAGCTCAACCAACCCGGTGGCCACCAAGAGCGCTGCCAGTGGTTTCCTCTGAGAAATCCAGAGCAGGCTTTCAGAGCTACAGCGAATCATTGGCAAGCGTAGGAATGGAGTGCATGTGAAGGCCTATGCGTCGACGTATACCTCAGCATCTGCAGCTCCACATACTCACAAAGAAGCCTCATCACCTGCTGCAGTCGGTTTCCACAAAAGTTGGAAGCTTCACTGGGCATACACTCGGGTCGCAACACAGTCATGTGTGCAACAGCACCTCGTCGTCTGCGAGCTTCAGCACGTGAGAGAACTGAGTGAAGCTTGCCACTAGCTTGCGAGAAGCTTGGACAGCCGCCTGTCCAAGCAATGCACGGACATGCTACAAATTAATGGGGCAGAGCCGGCCGGCGCAATGCAAAAAACGATGTGTGTTGAGAGTCGAGAGTGACAATGCCGAATGATCGGTGCCTCTGAGTCTGACCGACGGCACTGAATCCACAGCTGTCGCATCGTTCGCCGAAGAAGCACGGCGGCCATCTCATCGACATCATTTCTGGCCAAGAGCTTGCTGATGGCGGCCATCCCTGAGTCAAGGTCTTCTAGGTGCTCGACTTTGAAAACATCGGAGGCCGCACGTCCGAAGCACTGTTCGAAGGTCGTGTGCAGGTTGTGGCGGACAAGGGAGCTCGCACCTGAAAATATTTCACAGACCTCTCCCAGAGACCACCTTTGCTTGCCGATTTTGGCCAAGTAGTCTGTCCCAGTTTGGCTTCCCAACAGCGCATGAACCATGATCTGACAGGGCAGTTTGGATGATGCATGCTGCAACCAGACGACCAAAAACGGTACTCAAGGGCAGGCAAGTAAAACGAACAGGCCTGTGCGTCAACCTTCGCTCCTGGAAGCTCAGCCTGTTCTTGAGCTCTTTGACCACAGCTCAATTGATGCGGCTCCCCTGCGTCGGATGCTCCTGTTGACTCCGGCTGTGGCTCTTCGATCTCACGATCTAGCTCCACAAGCTGTTGTGGCATCCTTGCAGCAGGAGAAGCAACATCTCAGCGCTCCATGCCGGGCACGTGCAAGACCCTGCAATCTGCAGGCCGATTAATATAAGTCGAGTCTCGAAGCCTCGCACAAGCCCACGACAAACAGCAGAGTCCTGAAGTCGTATCTGTTGCCAAGCAAAGCCTCCCACAAAGCCTGGGTTCTTGCAAAGGATATAACCGTATTATGTCTATGTGGTATAGATCCCTATTATGGTAACTTAAACTGAATCCGTTAACAAGCACCCAGAAGCTTCGCAAGCCGCTGCGGACATCTCCGCGATGTACCTCTGCATCTCCCCCAAGGATCGTTTCATCACCGTCTCCTCAAAATCTCCTGCGCAATGCTTGCTACATGCAGGGAGGGCAGCGAGGTGAGAACATGGATCCCACCTATAAGGATAGCCAAGACGAGGAAGCGACGCCTTGATAAATCCTACTCATTCGGACGTCTTGCAGTACCCTGTAATTAACTCCTGCACATGCCTTATTGCCGGGGTTGCCACAACAGTCCATGAAATGATCCGGGAATCTTTTTCATAGAATCGGAGACCGATAAATTCACACGTGAAATTCACTTGCCAGCTCTGCAGTCATCCTGGTAGTTGGCCGTGCATACATACAGACCATCCCATCAGCATCATCCCATTGCTGTGACTCTGGTTCTAAATCTTCATGTCATGATGACTTGGCAGTGATGGCGACCATGAATGCACACCCTCGGCAGCAGCTGAGCTTTTTGACTATCATCATCAGCAGCAGCAGGATTATCATCGCCATCATCATCACAGCATCTTCAAACGATCGCCCTTGACACACGAAATGGCTTTGCACTCCCCAACCTCACCCAGCCGTGCTTGGGCAAGCTGAAGCCCGAGAGTTCAGCGTTGCAGGCCTGTGGATTCCTTTTAGGGTTTAGGGTTTAAGGTTTAGTCCCGGGCTCCAACAGTGCAAGTGATGACACTGGCTTTCCTTGAATAATGATAGTCGCCATAAGAATGATAGTGCGAGGGTTTGAAGCTTCATCTGTTCTTGAACCAGAAAGATGCCCACAGCAACCAGCACAAGCACAAGTACTCCCGACCAGAGGCTCCCAGCCTTCAAAGCATGTGAAAGAGAGGGCGAATCTGAGACTCTTCTCTCCGACAGCTGCGCACAGTAACACGGACATATGCGGCAGTTTGAAGAAACACGGCATCATCGTCTAAGGCTAATCATGAGAACAGTTTTTGACGCGTGGGAATCAACGTGCCAACAGAAACTCGGTCCACCAGCAGCATGCAATGATGCAATGCACGTCCTCCGTCAGGATTGAAAGCAACTGGATGGAGCAAGCGTTCAAGAGCCAAGTTTCCATACAAAGCCTCTGCTCTTACCATCCGCCTGTCAGGGTGACAATCGAACTTCATGGAACTGTCTCCTGAACTGCACACAAAGGACCTTGGCACGTGCTACATCTGCCAAGCCTCAAAGCATCCAGCCAAGCTGAGCCACCCTTTCTTGCATCAGCGTGCAGAAGTGTCGACAATCCACGTCGCCAATCCTGGCAACACCCAAGACAATGAATGCATGGATGCCGGCCATGCAAACTGCAAACTGCAGGCTGCAAGCTATAAAGGTGAAACATTTCCGGTGCAAACTACACTGTACTCGCAGACAGAGTGCACACAACTATCAATGTAAATACAGACACTGAGGTGGTACTGAGTAACATGTCATGACAAGTCCAAGACATTTGGCTGAATGTACACTGCTTCCAACCCCAGAACTTGCCTCCGCATCTTGAGTATCGATAAGGGCTTCGAACTCGAGAGAGTCAAGCGAGCATGCCGCCAGCGAATGAAGCACGAATGTGCTGCTCTCCAATGGGGAAATGGTGACCAATTGCACGACCGTGTTCAGGTTTGCCTCCATCTCCTTGGACGGGCTTTGGCAGGGCAGCAGTCACTCATCTTTGAGTCTGTGTGATCTGCTTGCATCCTCAACCTGCTGCTCCGACAAAGGCAGATGCGCATGTCAAAGTGGCACAACACGAAAGCTCTGAGGCTGAAACCATCTGATGAGGAAAGTAGGACCAGAAAGTACCAGAATCAGAAAGCTCCCATATGCGAAGCCGCAAGCCCTGCAGCGAACTCAACTGCTGCTGAAGATCGCTGCCGTCGATCACACTTCGTCCGACCAGCTTATTGTTGTTTGGAGCCTGCCATAGTGGTGCAGAGTTCAATCCAGAGCTCCGCTTACTGCGTGCTGCGCACTGACATTGACTCCCCAGAGTCAACTACAACCTGAATGAAGACCCATGCCGCTGCATGGATCCTCAGCCGTGTGCTGCCTTCGTCTCTGTTTGTCTATCTCCATCTCCCTCTCCCTCGCTCTCTCTCTCTCTCTCGCTCTCTCTCTCTCTCTCTCTGTCGCGCACGCTGTTTTCCCATAATCGGCAGCCTTGCGCATCACTTTGCAGACAGTCTGGTCTTCCTTGGGGTCATCTTGCTGCCCTTTCTTCTTGTGCTTCTTTCCCCGCCTCCTCAGCAGCATGTATGAAAGGATTCTATGATCAGAACCCGTCGAAGACTCTCCAGAGGCAGCCCAGATTCAGAATCACCCACTCGCCTAGCAGGAACGGTTTCAGCACGGTTGGTGGGCAAATCCACAACGCGACGACATGCAAGCATTTCTGCGTGACTGCTCGATTGTTGAGGCCTGTGGCGAAGTCATCGTCATGGTCAAGCTTGACAAGCCGCCCCACGATCCACACAGCCAGCACTGCTTGCGCGGAATTGATGGGCATGGCCAACCTCCGGGCTGACAGAGGCTTCTCGGCAAGCCCCAATATCGGCAGGATTCTAAGGAAGGGAGACACGGTACCGCGGCCAAGGCACTGATTGAGGAAGTCCTCCAAGTTTGGAGCACATGGCAGAAGTTGGCACAGGCCGGCGAAATCCAGCAGGACAGCTTGAAGCTCGGCAGCATCTGAAGCACCTCAACTCAGGACCCAGGTACACAAGCAAATGATGCACCAGATGAGGATGCACCGCAGGAGAAAGGCCTGAGTATTGAGAAATCACGAAGCAAACCCGTCGAGTTGCCCTCGCATGCCACCGCCGCCAAGCGCTTGTAGAAGCTAGACACGAAGTGACCATACAAGTCAGCCTCGTATCTGTCTCGATTCGATCCGGAGTACTTGCCCATCGTTTCCTATCACTATCACTACTATTGCATTCTTGCTAGTATTACTATTACTACTATGAATACAGTCGGCGACATTACACACCCGCAACACACGTCATGTTTCAGAGTACAAGGCCTGCTCCAAATTCTGCTTCCCGTCAAACATCACCTGGCAGAAGACGTAGGAGTTAGACGGGTTCCTCAGCTGTTGGCACGTCGGGAGTAGAGACGGTCAATACCAAGCCGTCCTCAACCAAAGTTGGAAGAACATGACTGGGTGGACTGACAGCAGCCTTCTCGATCAAGCTTCAGCCACGAACTTCCGGTAAAACTCGAGATATTACTCGAGTTAAGCAACCACTGTTATGCAACACCACAGATATGGCCAGAACGCCATGTGGTCACATTTCTTACAGACGAAAAACTTCTACGTGCGGCGGCGGCTGCGCGATATTCACATCGGATTGTAACAAATTGTCGAGATCGCTTCTTCCGAGCATATCATTCAGAATGCTGCCGTTCAGAACACGCTCCATGAATGAGACTGAACGGTCTTGGTTCAGAATGAATCTCCTAGGGGCAAGCTGGATAAACTCTCGCCTCTGCAGTGCTGCAATTTGGCACAGCAGTCATCTCATACAGTTGCGTCTCGCCAAGAAACAGAGTGAGCTCATTCATCTCCGAACTCGGGGGCACACCCAAAGTGCAGCGGAAGTGATGCGGTGGGCAAGACTGCATAAGCGCGGCATCACTTCTGGTACTGGATAGGTTGGTGCAGCACATCTCAACACCTGCGAAGATGAGGATAACCAAATTATAATAGCAATGCCAAATAGGGCAGACATCGGAATATGATGCAATACTAGTCTGCAAGAATCCTAGGCGATCCAGGCATGACAGAATCTGCACCTTCAGGTGCTTCCTCACAGAAGAGATGGACTCTCAACTGGCTCTGTTCAAAAAGACGGCGATGCACACTCGAGTAAATGCCAGCCATATAGCGTCGGATGAGGTCCTGGCGAGGCAATCCGATCGAAAGCATAGGTTTTTGATCCCTACGCACTGACACTGGGTCTCCTTGTCTGATGCCACGGGCTTCGTCAGGGCAGCAGATACCATCCAAATTGCTTCCGGCTTGCGGCTCTTTGAGAAAAGCATCTCACATTTCACGCCTTGTTTGCTGTTGATGTCGATCACCTTGACCAGCTTGCCCAGCCAGTTGCTGAGGTCCTGCTGATGGGAACCAGCACATGACCAAAACGACAAACATTTTCCGTCGTGCTGACGTTTCAGTCCTTCGGTCCCTTGCCTTCGGCCATGAATGCACGCCTGGCTGCCTGTAGATCAGATATAACCTGTACGGTTAGATCTTTCTCCAAGTCAGCCGCTGCGTAAGGTTGCTCCCAAGGGAGCCCGGCCCGACGGTTCATGATCAAGAACTCTACTACCACACCACCTTACCTGGCCTGCTGCAAGCCACAGTAGACCTGCGTAAGATAAAGCCATGAAGATCAAGCCTGATCTTGGGACAAGCGTCTCGGGACTGCAGTCCTGCCTCCAGCAAACCTATTGACCTTCCCCACTTAGTTTCTTGCTCCAGTGCCTGCGAAGGTTACGCATGCATGTGTTCACATCTGTCTGTTTGATGCGTGCGTGTGTGTGTGTGTTTTATAAAAAATAAATAAATAAAAATATATATATATATTTATTTATATTTGTATATATCTTATATTATATTGTGTTATATTACATTCTATTCCATTATTATATATATATATATACACATATGTGTACACATCTCAATCTGTCTCTTTGCGACACCTGCCAATGCATTTTTTATGCGAGCACATAAGTACTCACCTGGCCGCCCTCCACTCAAAGAAAGACTTCACCATATCTCTCTCTCTCTCGATAAGTATGTACGTACATACATCTATATACACATTTATTCCACTTTCAGAACTCTGTTTTCCATGCAGCGGAGATTGCTTGGGACATTCAGGAGCACAGCAAGGCAGTGGGCATGGTTCAGCCCCGCCGTAATTGTGCTGCATTCAGGGCCACGCGCCCGCTTGACGGTGAGCTTCCTACAAGGCTCAGCTGCCATGCAAACTTCAGGGTCTTTTCCTACCGGGTTTAGGGTTTCGGGGTTTAAGATGCAGTGTTTCATGAGGGCTTGGGTTCAGAGTTTTGGGTTTAGGTCCAGGCTTGGAGCAAGAGCTCGTCACGTGCATGCGGCACCGTCTCCAGCTGGTCAGGTCATCGGATTGACAGAAGATGAGCGAACCATACGCATTGCTATATATACATATATATTATATATATGTATGTGTGTGTGGATAGAGACAGTCTCATAATTCTGTCATTCGGTGTCCTCTCGATGCCAGTGGCATTGAATCCGCCTGCCCTGTCCGCTGCTGAGCCCCTCATATCGGCTCTTTTTCTGACTACTCGAACTTGTCCTCTCTCCTTGGTCTTGGCGCAACATTTAGAGATGCTTGAGGAAACCGAGGCATGGAAGCAGCAGATACACTGAGGACGCCGCTTCCCGGTGATTTTTCGATGGGCGAACTCCAAGCACCTGTAACATGCAAATTCACGATGCATGACTCTCACTACGAGTTGTCAGCGAGTGTGAGAAAGGAGTGATCCCAAACAGACCACAACCAGATCGAGCGGAGCTCGCTGCCTTCAGGATGGGCCCTCGACCTATAAAAACATGCTGTCAACAAACAGCAGCGCCTGATCAGCAGCAAGGCCGCAATGAAGACAATCGCTAGACTGCCACATGCGATGAGAATCACCAGGATCCCTGGCACGATTCTTCATGTCAGCGGGGTAGGAATCTTTCAAGATCGGGGGCATATGTACATAGACAGGCCCGAGCCAACATTAACAGCCTGCAGCCCCACAGCCCGAAGTGGAAATCTCCAAACCAAAACCGGTGACCTATGGCCCAAAGGCTGGGCAAGCGAGTTTGTGGCAATGCTACATGAAGCGGTAACGCTGAGGAAATCCAGAAGCATGCATAAAGTCCAAACCTCTCAGCTGTGTCAAGTCCAGAAACACACTCGCACATGCAATAACCCGCATCATGTGCACCTCCTAAACTCCTGAACCTGTCTATGCAGCAAGTTGCGCCGCACTATCTACAACGAGTCAAGCAAGTCGGACCCGAACTCAAAACAAGAACCGGGATCACGCCTGATGGCTTCCCTTGGCTCAGGCAGGGCTTGAAGGCTTGTGATTTGCAGTATATGCTTTCCGACCTTTGCTGTCCAGTACAGCGGTTCCGCATGAGTCCGCGTGAGTGAGAAAAATCGCAAGCCGGTGTTTTTGGTGCGGGTCCCTGGCAGAGAAACTGAGTCTGAGTTAATGCGACAATTGGAAATTAAGCCGTGGAAAGTAAGGCTTCCTTGCTGTCGCACAAACCCTCTACAATGCCAAAGCACCAAGAACAGATCGAATGGGAAAACAACTTGGCACCAACCACAAAAAGTGCGCATGTAAGGCTCAGAGCACACATCTCGAATCGGCTATGTTAGCGAGGAAGTTGTGCCGCGGCAAACTAGAGCGGCGCCGCCAGCAATGATCAATACGACATGAACACCAATACCAACAATAACAGAACCACAGCAAAAGCATCACCAACCTCCTGGCATCCTCGTCTACACTCTACATATTATTCACCAGCTTGCTCAACAACATTGTGTTCTCCTTCATTACATTCACGCCAACTAGTTGGGTCCTTCTCTTGCTCTGGCATGGACAGCATCAGTCTGAGCACTTGCTCACGATCTGCTCTATGACCACATCAACTAGCTAAACCACTGCCGGACTTACATAGCCATTATTCAGGGCAAATTCCTGCGCTGGGCCCTGACCAGCACATGAGCCATCTGAGATGATTTTGCAGCCACAGGCTCTGGGCGCCTGTGCCTGTGCTCGGGCGCAGGGAAGGAGAACAGTAGCAAGCCTGGCGGTCGGCAAGCAGAAATTCACATGCATGTGTAAGGTTCCCACACTCGGTTGAAGGCTAGTGTCAGGGCTTCATTTATGGGGTTCAAGGTGCTGGAAGATTGATAACCCTGAGCGACTCTAAAGGAATGCGACTGCCACAATGCTTGTGTCAGAACCTGCAAAGCATGTGCTCCCAGAAAGGCCAAGGATACCCCGAAATTATCATGAGCGTCAGGGTAAATAGTAGGAGTCCCTATCAGACAAGAAAAGAGATCCTCACGAAAAGCTGGGGTCGTGGCAACACCGCGAGAAGCTGCTTTGGCGGTGCTGCCACCATCACGCCTGGGCAGGTCCACAGAAGCTCTAGGCTCCTCACACCCACCTGCATCGACAAAGCACACATTTCTCAGCCTCTGCTGCAACCTTACACGTTCTAAGGCCCAAATCCTAGAGCCTGCAATCTTAACATGCACCGGAACTCCTAAATCACTCCAGCACTCGAACGACCGGCATGCGGGACTGACACAAACCGTAATCCTCACCAAAAGCCTCGAAACCCATATTAATCCGAATCCCAAAAACGATCGTAGACCGCTGAATCTCACTGACAGTAACACCCCTAAACCCTAAACCCTAAACCAACCCCAAACCCAAGCCTCTTGCCTGGCCCTCCTCGTCCCCGCTGGCCAGGGGCTTCAGGGAAGGCCAAGGGCCGAGGAGCAGAAACAGCTGAAGGGCAGGGCCCTGTTTTCAAGCAAGAGGGCTTCAGGTTCAACTCTTCGTGCTTTTTAAAGGGTTTAGGGTTATTTCCGGGTTTCAAGATTTACAGGGTTTAGAATTTTGGGAATTGCGACCATGATTGTTTAAGCAGTTTGCAGGGCTTTGCTTTAGATACTCCTTTTCGAGCCGCTGCCGAAAAGCCCTTTCAAGGTTTGGAGCTTTACGGCTGATTGGTTTCGGGGTTCAGGGTTGAAGGTGTTTGACCTTGAATTTCCATCGTTCAGGGGTGTCAGAATAGAGGGTTTAAGGCTTAGGTCGTGGCTTGGGGGGGGGTCCAAGGGGAAAGACAAACGGAGATTTTGTGGGAACCTCCTATAGGGGAAGCTTAGGCAGTCCTGGGTCAGGTACCACTGTACCGTCCTTTGACCCCCGTCCCTTAAGGCTTCCATAATCCGAGGCTTCGCACTAGTGCGACGTATCCCTTAATTATTTCCACAGGCAGTATTGGCGCTGCCTGCAGGGATGAGAGCTGCTGTCACGGTAGCTTAATGTCTTAAAGTGCCATAGGGGAACAACACCTTCGGAGACAACACTGATTCCGCGTACTCTGCTCCAAGCCGTGCTTTCATGATGTTGAGGGGTACCTTATTTGGGGTCCTTACAATAAGGATCCTACTATTTAGGGTCCATTGAAGGTACTATATTAGGGTCCCCTATTTTCTGATTTAGTGCAGCTCAGTTCGCTTCAACTGTGAGCTCCTCGCGCTCGGGCAAGGCAGCATCGACTGGCTGCTCGCAGCCAAAATCCCCAAACCTAACAGCCCAACACCCTAAGGCCCTAAACCCCAGAAGCGCGCTTAATGGACTGCAATCGGGACTATGTCAGGTGAAACGAAACAACAAAGTCACGGGCAGTTCCCACCGCCTCCTTACATTTTCTGATTATACTAGGTGTGTAGAGCTCATGGCCCTCACAAGAGTCCTCGTTTTAAAGGTTTGATGCATGCAGAGTCGAGATGAAATGCATGCACATGGGGCACTAGTTCCTTGGCAATGTGCATGCTGCATGCTCCCAGACAGACAAACGGAACTGCCCGCGTGACGGCTGCAGGCCCTAAAAGCTACGGGGTTTAGGGTTTTAAAGGGCTTAGGGATGTTCAGTCAGGCTTGGCTTTGAGCCTAAGCTACTGGCTACTCCTCTCTGCCGGGGTTATCACAGGAAGTAGTCACAGATACCGTCCTGTTGCAGAAAGCCCTACAGCTGGTCGTTTCAGGTCACTTAAAACATCACGCCTTTCAGGCTGTCACTTACCCACAAGTCCGACCTCAGGCGGCAGAGGAAGCTGGTAAGGCTTGGCGCCAAGCACGAACCGACGGCTTCTGTCTAAACGGGTGTGCATGCGGTCTTGACTTGTTGCAGGAAATATGATGTGTCACTGGCACGATTTCAACATGGCACTGATCACATCCACTCCCACAGCGGCGGCAGTTGGACCACGCAAGCCTCCGGGGTCCAGACCCTTCGACAACATCTCCTGAGCCGAGCTCTTCGGCACGGGATGAACACGGGCGTGGGGTGGGGGAAGGCACAAACCGCGATAGTGCTGAATCTTCTTACCAGACTCAAACATCATGCTAGCCAGCCGCAACATCACCACCACATTTGGATCGAGCTCCTTGTCCTTGCACAACACTGACCCCCTAAACCTCGATGCCCTAAACTGCTAGACCCACTCATGGCAGCCGAGCTTCGTAGACCCGGTGTGCATACTGCAGCACTGCCGCGTCGCCGGAGGCGCCACGCAGGCATTGGCCTGGTCCATGCTGGAACTCTGAACTGTCGAAAGAAACAAGAAACCCTCAACTCTTCACCCTTTGCAAGTAAAGCCTCAATTTAGCATGTGCTGCTCCACTGGTGACCCCACCGCAAGTTGAATCGCTGGCAAGAAAGCACGTTAGCGAGATGTGAAAACCATGACTGAAGCATGCGGTGGCAGTATGCATCGCTTGCACCATGCAGATGACCGCAAGCATGGTGACTGAGCATCATGCTGGTCATGCTCGTCCCCAATAATGATGCAAGCAGTTCTCAACACAGTGCAACACGTCATCAGCCCTTTCCGAGCTCATCATCGGCCGAATGGCCAGCATCGGCTCTTCCGATCTCAATTCTCACTGAGACCCGCCATGCCCCGGGGCCGAAAAGAAACCCTCCTTATCCGGCCCATAGATCTTGACCTGGATCTGAGTGTAAGTCAGGTACACATATGTACACATATATATATATATATATATATATATATACACTGTATATAACTCTCTGCATGTGCGCATGTGTGAACATGCGTGCATAGACTAGGTCCTAGGTATTTATGTGAACGTGCACCGAGACATCCGGTATCCCGAAGCCCAAACCCTTCGCCCTCAACAGAAACTGTGTCCCAGGCATTTGTTGCACCGCTGCCGCCGGGGGAAGTTGATGTTGCCTGGGCAATTCGCTTTGACGTTGAAGGACTCGGTGCGGCTCTAAGCGCCGACGTTGACGGCCGATATATGCAGTTACAGCGATGGGAGAAATTCCGAGCGCCCCTGCAGCCGGCGAGGATGCCAATCGGGCTACAATCCCGATGATGATGCAAACAAGCCTAGTTGAACCCTGAACCCCGAAGCATGAGCCCCGAAAGCCCGAAATCCAAAAACCTACGATGCGACTTTCTCCCGATCTACCGGATTCATTCGGATTCTACAATTGTCGACCAGGTGCTGCAGTTCTCACAGCGCCAGTTGCCGTCCTGCACATTCCGGGGCATGTGGAGTGCGAGGCGACGTCCCCAACGTCCAAGCCCCCCAAGCTTCAATCTGTTTGATGCTACATACAATCGTGGATAGCACTTAGAAAGAAAGAAGAATCTAGAATGAAGGTACACCGAGTCATGGTATTGCACCACGCTAAGTGCATCTGTAATCGTGCAAGCACTCACAGCTACACCTACACTGACACTCTACACAGTTTCAACACAGTGGGCAGAGACAGCTTTGAAGCGGTAAGTTCGATCCTTCCAGAGAAAATCTGACAGGAACACACGAACCCCGTGACACGTAGACACCTGGCTGGCTTGCAAACACGATATGCTCGACTTGTTCCTTAACACCTGAACCCCGATCCATAAACCCAGAACTTTGAACTCCCTGTTCCCAAACCGTCAGATCTTTTTTTGTCATGTCGGCATGCCGATCCAGCTAGCACAAGCTTTGCGGCAACGGTGGTGTGAGACTGCAAGAAAGCAATCACATGTGCTCTGACACTGTCAGGGCACCATACCGTTAGAAGGATGACCTGTCTGACTCAACCCCCTCCTCAGCCCTCAACTGCACCACGCAATTCGCGACTCTCAGGGAAAGTAGATTCCAAAGCTATTGCAGTTCTCATTGCTGCATCGCTCTGGGAACTCGTATCCCAAGCAGGTAAAGTCTTGCGCGTAGACCTGGCTTTCACGACAGAGTAAGCGGTGCTCGGGATACTCATCGCTGACTTTCTATCATTCGTGGTTAAGTAATTGTGCCTTTCGGTCGCAGTGATTGCAGATAAAGCATGGATCAAAGCCTGACTACGGCCAGCGTTGATTTGCCTTCAATATGATCATGGCTTCATCGGCTTCAACAATGATATCTCGCATTTCCCTCGTCAAATTGAGCACTTATGGGTTATTCCGGCATGTGACCTTTGTGCATCTGGAGTCACCACTTGAACATCAGAACATCAGTTTGACAGAGTAGAGGTGCAACGCTGCAAATGCCAAAGCGGTGCCTTACAGACAGCGCAGATCGTCTTCGTGTCGGCAAAGATGGCATCCAAGTAGAGCTGCTTCAGTTTACTGTCGCCGCTGGAGTTCTTTTCTTCCTTCTCCTCGCGTCCAGAGCTTGCAAAATCATTCACCACCAGGCTGTTCTGTTCCAAAGAACCGATTCGTTGAAGTCTTCTTGGGAGCAATTACGCCTTACCGAATTTCAAAGTTACTTCAAAGACGGCCTCGTGAGTTGAGGATGGGCGCGCATTCCTCACGGTCTTTGTACCCTGAACCCTAAACCCTTTAGAACAAGGCTCTCTACACGCCCTGTTCGGATCCAAACCCATCGGAATCTTACATCGAACCCTGCACCCAAAACTTGCTTTGCAACTGGAGCTTGGTGACTGTCAGAAGACCTACACCTCACACACCTGAACCCTAACCAAACTTTGTAAACCCTCAAGCCGCATCCCTGTGGCGATGTCCTGAATGTCGATCTGCGTAAGCCGGCTCAGTTCCTGGCAACAGCTTCGAAGCCGTGGGATTCATAGGGGGTTAGGCCACGGTTTAGGGTTGAGGGTTTGGTTTCATAGGGTCTCTATAAGGTTACCTATGTTACAATGCCGAGGGTCTAGGGGTACCTTGTTTTCGGGTTTCTACATTATTGTTCGTACTTCACAGGGACTGTTTTAAGGTCTTTGCTTTCTGAAGCTACCATTTAGGTTTGGGGTTGAGGCATTGAGGTTCAGGGTCGTTGTTTCTAGGGTTCCTTACCCCTGTTCTTGCTATCCACATCCTTGTTAGTGATGTGGCGGTTCTCACAAGCACTCTCATGTCAATGTGGGAATTTCCGAAAATAGGGGACCCAAATATAGCACCCTAAAAAGTAGGATCCTTATTATAAGGACCCCAAAATAAGGTACCCCTAATTTTCGGAAACTCCCAGGCAGGCCTTCAGGTCGCGGTTGAAATTGTCCACTTCCAGCAGGAAGTCCCAGGCAACGGGATTGCCAAGCCTCTTGCGCTCCGGGATAAATTTGGTGCGTGGGCGGTGGTTACATTGGAGCTTCGGGGCTTTTGGCTTTTGATTTTTGATAGCAAAGGTGCCGGGAGTTTTCGTGGCCATGATACATGCTCTGGTAGAGTTTAGGGTTTTCGGGTTTCGGGTTTTGATTTTTGATGGCAAAGGTGCGTGGCCATGATAAATGCTCTGGGGTGCTTAGGCAGCAGGATCACCTGGAGCGCACTCAGGACCAGGACTATGCGTGTGTAGACTTCCGAGTTGTAGCAAAGGCAGAAAGACAAGTACAAGCATCTTCAGCATAGTTCGTTCACAGCTTACCGAGCAATCGTCTTCCACACTTTTCGGCTTTGAAACTTTGCCTGTGCCCATCCAAGCTTCTCTTGCTCAGAACGGCACACATATCTCGGCATCACGTGTCCCGCCCTCTACTGATCTCAACAACTACGGGTTTAGCTCTTAAGGTATAACCATTGAAACGACATTGGCTTGCATGCTAGATTACTAGATAGCATTATGCCGCAGGCTAGTATGTTGAAAAACCCATACACGTAGGATGCCCCTCTACTGCCTTCCCTTTCTTGTGCCTGATGCTGCATCTCCAGTGTGAACACAGGGCAGACCCGGTTTAGGGTTTAGGGTCTCGGGCTTTAGGGGTTTAGGATTTTAGGGTTTCGGGTTCAGGGTTTAGGGAACCTTTCTTGAGGGGTCGGACAAGGTTTCCTGCCAAGCTGAGAGAGTGATATGTAGCACAAGTTTGACCAGTCCATAGCAACATGAGCAGCAAGCTTCGAAGTTAATATAGGGGCCTTAATAATTAGAATAGGGTTTTGGGGCCCATTATACTATACTTATAAGAAGGAACCCCCAAAGTTGTTCCGGTAATTGTTTAGGCCCCTATAGTCCGCAGCGGGCCAGAGACCTTCCGCGGCAGGTTCTGTTCAACAGGCAGCAAAACCATCAGGCCCATTGGATGGCAGCATGACTGGGAATCAAAAGGCACATACCATATGCCCATGTCAATGTCTACGCCTACAGCTAAGGCAAGAAACAGAAGCGGATTCCACTCATGCAGCCCACCGGCGGTGGATGCTGCTTTCGAATTCCTATCACCACAGAGAAGCTGAATGCAAAGTGTGGCTGTAGCATTTGGATTGCTGCGCCTGCGTCTCTGTATGCACTGGCACAGCATTGGTCCGGTCCTTCTGACATGGACCTATGAACACACACTATGGTTCTCTCCTGCCTAGATTTGCGAATCCGGACAATCAATGTCACAGCTAGTATCTAATTCGGCCTCCAATCGGAGCCCAATCTTGGAATGAGGATTTTTTAAACACCTCGTAACGGTCTGAGCTCTTATCTGTTTGGGCAAATCTGCCCCATGCAGTCGCAGGGAGTGGTTCCGCGGCTGTCCCGCTGCAAGGGGTCTGCGATAGGTTCGGCACAGACCACCAAACGACGTCTTCACCACGTTGACACAAAGCTTTCACTGCGAATGCCGTGGCGTTGCAGGAACTTGTCCACTTGAGTCCAAGCCTTCTGCAGATTAGACTGCTGGACCCGGACCTTTTGATACGTTTCGCTCCTTCTTGCCTCTTCTTCGCTTCCCACCTTGCCACTTGATCTGCACTGCATTGCAACGCTTCGTCCTCTTCCACTGACTTGCAGCGCCCGCCGCGTTGATGGAACGTCTGGTTCGGCAACGACGTGATATTACCAAACCAGCTTGAGCCAATATTTTCCCCAGAATTTCAGGGTGTGGCGAAAAGCTTCGCTCGAGTATAATTAATTACAGGGTGGGAATGGAAGGAGAAACACTGGCGTACAATGACCTTCTAGACTTTCAGCGGGCGTTCTCTCCATAAACACAATGAATGAACTCCAAGGAATGATGTTCATGTAGTTCCCTATTCGATCAGTCAAGGGGACCTCAGTGTAGAGCCATCCCCCCTGTAGCTGCGGCGACTCCAGCATTGAAGCCCGGCCCATCACATGCTGAAGCAAACCACCCCTTTTTGCTACTGGACCAAAGTCAGCCACAAATCGCCCCTAAACCCTAAACCCCTGACCCCTACACACCAAAAGGTTCCTCTTCCCTCTTCCATTTTACACCTGGGCTCTGCATATGCCAGGACCAAGGCGCCAACTGTGCTGTGGACAAGTGCCACGAACCCTCAACTTTAATATACTCTACTACTCTACCCATAGGCTCCAGAGTAGTTCCTTTCTGGGATTACCTTATAGAATTCTAAATATGAGCCCCAAAAAGGAACTACTGTGGAGCCTATAGGTAAACCACAAAATCAGGCACCGAACTAAAAGCCCTAAGCCCCCAGAATTCCTAAACCCCTGCACCATGAAACTCTATCTCTTTCCCAAAAACTTAAACTCAAAACCCTACTTCCTTACAATTCTTGCGAGGCCGGGGAGCAGGTCTGTGGCAGAGAGGAAGTAGCTCTGCGTTGCGTGCTCGCAGCTCCTGTGGCCAGACGCTCATGTTTGCAGTAGAATTTACAATAGATGATCCTAGGGCCCCTATTCCTCTTCTGGGCTATAAGAACCTGCAAAATCTGCTGTAAACTCTGATTAATTTTCTTCCTCTGGGTTCGCTGTGGGTTTTGAGGGTCCAACCCTCGGGTCCCAAAAGCAGCCTTCTCCAAAGCACCGGCCCACTCTGCCAAGGAGTTTCAAACAACAACCGCAAAAGCATACACACCCTCAAAATCAAATGAAGGAGTCCCTGGAACAATGCAAGGCATGCTCCTGATCGCCTGGCTTTACAAACCTGCAACAGTGCATGACTTCAGAACCTCATAAACGCATTCCTACTTTTGGGAAGCCCTAACCTGACCCCAGCCTGAGCCTTTTTTCCTACAATCTGAACCCCAAAGCCCAAAAGCACCCATGAAGGCCACAGAACCGTCAACCATAAAGCCCTGTAGCCAAATCCCACAAACTCAAAAAAAACACAACCCCGAAACCTTCTGAAGGGCCCTTACACTTTCTGCCCACCTCCACTGGCCAGGGAAGTCCCTTAAGAGCCGTTCAGCTTGGTGCTGCGCCTGGATGGATCCCTTTGTTCAGGTTAAGTAACTGATAATTCGAATATGGCGGGGTCATTATTAGTAGTATAGTTGTGGTGAGGATCCCGAAGTCATAGTGTCAGTAATTGTTCAGGCTTCTATACTTGCACCCTTTAATTCCGTCGTCATGGCCTAGATGGTGTGTCACCGGTGGTGCGGCGCGCCGATGTTCAAAGATCGCAGGACTGGTTCCGGGGACTCGCTCCGGCTGCAAGGCTCAAATCATTCCAAGATGACCTACTTGTCTGCTATCCTGGGCAACTAAAGGTTAAGCTTTGGGAGTACATTGGGGTTATAGTACCCCAAACGGTTAAAGGTTACCTACTCTACTACTTCTGGCTCAGGGCTGCTGCACTCTCTACGCTGAGCATTTCCAAAGAGAGTCCCTGCAATGCTTCGGCAGAGAGCCTGCTGCACCACGCCGTCACAGGGGATGCCATCACCTTGGGGACTTAAGCCGTAAAACAACCATAAACCTACCTAGACCCTCCATCTACCCTCTATTAGACCCTAAATGCCCCTTATTTGGGACCATATACCCCTATTTGAGGGCACAAGGAGGGTCCTGGTAATGAGACGGGCTACAGCCTTAGGCTGTTCGGCATGCCGCATGTCTAGAAGAATTACAGGCCTCATAAGGAAAGATATCAAACCTCGGAGTTCGTACAAACGGTTGGCCAATCCCTTGTCCCAGCTCACATTTTTCCAAACCCCTTAAACAGCTCCTGTCATCAATTGAATCACTTGAACCTTAAGCCACTTGTAATTCTAAACCACCACAAAGAAACAGTTCCTGTCAGGAACAAGTGGCAACTTGGAAGGGCAACATGCTCGTTCACAGATGCGACGAAGCGGTCCAGTGGGTGTCGAAACGTCGCGATCTTCCTGGAACAGAAAGAAAGCTGCACGATTCGTATACTTATCCGGTTCTCCCTCTAACTTAGGAATCTAATCATCGGAAGGACAATTCCGTTTGGTGGCTTAGGGCTTTCTTACACAAGGCAAACACCGCATAGGCTCCATAGTAGTTCCTTTTTGGGATTACCCTTATAGGATTCTACATATGAACCCCAAAAAGGAACTACCAAGGAGCCTCTAGCTAGGACTAAGAGACAAGGAGCCATCGAGCATCCGTGACACCGGAGCTAAAGGTGGTCGTCCAGCTGCAGCCTGCTTAGTTCCGGGCTCGGAGCATTAATTAGGGGGGATTTCAGCGTTTAGGGTTTAGGGTTTTAGGGTTTAGGGTTTTAGGGTTTAGGGTTTAGGGCGCTCACACTCGGACAACCCAGGCTAGGGTTTTCAGCACTCACAACTAGACAAGCAGGCTAGGGTTTTAGGGTTTAGGGTTCAGGGTTCAGGGATCTGGGCTTACTGGGTACACTTCTCAGTCCGTGCGTGCCATCCTTGTGCGAGGGCCCTGCTATTTTTGTCTGCATCACTCCAAGGCTTCCATTCGGACTTTGGGGTTTTGGAGTCCAGGGTTGAAATTGCATAACATGGGGGCCTTAATAATCAGAACAGGGTTTCGGGGTATATGATACTATAGTTACTATAGTTATGATAAAGAACTTCCCCTTTTAGTAGACCAACAGCAAGAGGCATGGCCATCAGCCTCGGAGTGAACTTTTTGGATGCTTGCGAACCTCCAGTTTAAAAGTTTACAACAGCAACCCAAGGGCAGCAAGCGCTAAACGAAAAGCCCTTCATGCAAAAGACGGCATGGGAACCTCCTTCCTGCAAGCACTCGACCTGCGACACAGCCGCGGTCCGCTTGGACTCCCGAATATATATATATATATATATATATATATATATATATAAAAAGTAGACATATATATATATATATAAATGATTATATATAGTCTTAGGAGTTTAGGGCTTTGGGTTTAGGGTTTTGCGGTTGTAATTAGCGCCATCACACTAGACCCCAAATCCTGTCGAAACCATTCATCAAGGCTCTAAGGCCCCTACTTGGAGGTTCATGGGTAGTTATAAGTAGGGTTATAAGTAAGGTAACTATAGTTATAACCCAAATTAGGGGACTTATAACCCCACTTATAACTACCCATGAACCTCCAAGTATACATAATCTTTGTTAAGCCCTACGCCGCAGAGACTATAGCATGACGGCGTAGCCCCAGAAACCGAGTCCTGGAGAATTCGGTCAAACCTCACGTTTAGGGCCTATAGGGCATCTGTCAAAACCTGTCCTGCCTCAAGCCTCAAGAAGAATCTGATGTGGGAGTTTCCGAAAATAGGGGGCCCTAATATAGTACCCTAAATAGTAGGATCCTTGTTATAAGGACCCCAAAATCAGGTACCCCCAATTTTCGGAAACTCCCATATCAGCCCTGGGTCCAAGGCCCTCTCTCTCCCAACTGGCCCCTAAGCCGACCCCGGCACATCCGAAACACAAGAATCCAAGGACAAAAGGAGGGACCCTTCATAAGGACCCTAGGTATATACCCTTAATATAGCTATTATATACCCATTATATAGCCCGTTATGGGGTAGGGATCCCCATTAAGGGTCCCTCCTTTTGCCAGTTGAAAGAAGCCCTGGACACCCCGCAAGCCCTAAGAAACCCCAAACCCTCAAAGACCTTTGTGCATCCCCGGCCCTGCGGGATCACGTCCAAAGCCTCAAGCCTATATAAACAATCCCATCAGCGCAAAAACCTCTATGCAGATACGAAAGCACCGAGCAAGGAGAGCCCTCTATGAAACAAGAACACTTCCCCAAAAGACCAACCTACACCTATACCTTAAATTCCAAACCCCCCAAGGAAAAACCGACCGGAGGAGGGCGTGCCTGGAAGGTGCCCTTGTGCCCCGCAGTCTGACAGATTTTTCCAGTGCGGGCCCATGAAGCGAGTCGTGTGCGTGACGTTGCTCTCTCTCGAGAGAAAGACGTTCCTAGGAACGACGGTTTCGGCGCTCACACTCGGACAATCCAGGCGAGGCATGTGGTTCGAGGTCTGATGAGTGGAACGACGGTTTAGGGGTATCGGCTTTGTGCGGACATGTCTTGCCTGTTTGCGGGTTTTCGGGTTCTTGACAGTTACACTCGGCATTTCCCACCCGACCAGCTGACACAGTCGCAGGCATGAAGCTGATGAGGGTTTTGGCGTTTTCGAGATGTTCCTTGGAACGGGTGGCGGGCGTTCATAGTTTCATCTGCCCGAAAACGAAGTTTTAAGGACTTGTTCTGTCTCGTTGTCTGCATGAGGAACTTCCCCGGCATCTGACACAAAGCTCTCGCTTTGCATCGAAGGCCAACAGAACAACTAAGCGCAACCCTTTTTTGTATCCGGGCTGTAGAATTCTGGCCGGAACGGTGCAGCAAACCCTCGAACCCAGCAACCCTCAACCCGAGCCCCAAGCATAAAATCTAAACCGTAAACCTGAACCCTGAAACCCCAAAGTAAGAGATATAAACAGCAAACCAAAAAACTCTACATCCGTGACAGCGCAAGAATAAGAACCCAGACCCTAAACCTTGCAGCCCCCAAAATCCAAATATCAAACCTGGAGCTCTTAAGGGAGGGGCACAAGACTGCATCTTAGCACAAACGTGAACAGAGAATCATACCGCTGCTGCTACTACTACTACTGCCACTACGACTGCTACTACTACTGCTCCTACTACTACTACTACTATCAGTACAAAGAAGATGATGTGAAGTTTCCTCCGGAAGCCGCAACCTGAAAATGCCGGAAAAATGCATTCCAGCGACCACAGGGCATCTGTCAAGCTTGTGGAGGCACACTTCCACACCTCGTTCGCGTCCACTTAAACCAATGACGAAACACCCACGGAAAGTAACGCTCTCTCTCTCATGTATCTCTGTCTCTGTCTCTGTCTCTCACTCTCTCTCTCTCTCTCTCTCTCTTGCCCTCTCCTCGTAAGTACAACAAGAGTCGCCAGGTCGGTGGAATTGGCAGTGGAATTAGATATTTAAAGCAGACAGCCAGTAGTAGATGCAGAAACTGCTGGTAAGGATCATGTTGACCATGAGATGGTAGTACTGATGTGGGGGGCATCTGGTCTCCCTAAATATGTGGAACTACTACAGCAGATGCCTCAACCGGACATGGGCAAACGGTAAAGCCTAATATAGGAGCCCATAATCAGAAGAGGGTCTTTGGAATATATTCTGCCAGTTATAAGCGAACTATCATGGTATAACTTTACTACAGTACTTATGCAGACCACCATAACCCTAAACCCTGAGCCCCTATATTCAAGACCCTAGGACAGATCCGGGGTGCTGCAGCTGCCAGAAGCGACTTCTCAGAGCCCACCTCAAGGTAGTTCACCTGCGAAAGGGGGCTCAGTGTGGGGTCCCGAGGGGGAAGTTCTCTAAATTGGGGTCCCATTTTGGTGCCGTACTTTTTCTGAACACGTTACCTCTGGAAAACTCCAACAGAACCAACCGTCAGCCCAAACGGCAACCTAGCCGCGCACGCTAGCTTCCATGCTATAGGGGCATCTATAGTTAGAGTAGGATGTTGGGCAAATTTGGCGGGTATTGCATAGTTCATTCAAGTTACATTAATGAACCCTACCGTAAGTAATAGTAGTACTAAGTATTCCAAGCCACATATTACCACCTAAACCCTACAAAATGAACCCCTAAACCCCTAAGCCTAACCTGTACATATTGAACCCCTGAGCCCCTACCCGCTCGCGCTCGCTCTCTCCCTCTCCCCCTTTCTGCCTTGATAGGCCGTTGCGCCGCATGAACCGCATAGGGCAGGCAGTAGTCCAAAGACTGGAGGGGAAGGGTTGGTTTGAGGTTCAGGGTTTAGCGTGTTGGATTTCGTCGAGATTCTTGTGGGTTAACCTGAGCGGGTGTACAGGGATTGCTTGGCCCCCACCCTAATGAGGTCGTGCTTTTTTGCTTAGGGACCCTCATCGTAGGGCGTATCTAGGTACATAGCGGGACGAGCACGATGATGCAGGCGAAAACAGTAAGCTTGACTTGGGATCCCAATTAAGGCATACTCACACAGCATGCGATTCTGAAGTTTCAAGAGTTTTGTGCAGAAATGTGGGGTTGAGGCTGCTCGTGTTCACAAGCAGAACACATGCGAGATGATATATCTTCCCAGAATTGTATTTCAGTCCACAATGCCTGTGTTTGTCTGTCTTATCCACAAATCATGTGCGGACATGTACAATGCCGTAGTATATGTCACTACGCCTTACTACGAATGCAATCGAATGCATGTGCTGCGCTTTCTTCGTGCCTGCTTCAGACAACGCCCAAACCCTCAACCCCAAACCCGGAAACATCCCGAAACAAACCGTTGGACAAAAGCACAAAAAATCCCAGCACCGTACAACCCAACAACCCAAACCCCAAAAAACTTATCCAACTTATAAACCCTATGATATTATAACACACCAAACTGCATGAACTCCTGAACCCTACGCTCGTAAACCCTATTAGACTCTCAATATCCTAAAGCTCCACACCTCGTAGACATCAGCTACTAAACATTAAAAACTTAAAACCTGTCGACTCTTGAATTCCTTTTTGCTACTCAGGCTTTGCCAGACGAGCCCTTATAAACCCTTGAAGTCCCAAATCCCTAAACCCCAAGGCTCCGCACCTCGAAGACATCCCGACATCCCGAAGGCGGGCAGGGTTCCTTAGCTGCCCGTAGGGCCTGATCATGAGGTACTTTGGTTGTGTGTGCCTCCTGCATGGCTGAGTACACGAAGAAGGCAGATAGGTACAATGGTCCAGTGAAGGTATTTGAGTTTAGGATATTAGTAGTTTTGTAGCATAAGCCTTGGCAGAGTATATAATTATGAAGAACTTGGTTCCTGACCTTCGCGGAGAGCCAACAACTCCGCTAAGGAATCATGGCGGGCGTAGGGTTGAAGTTTAGGTTTGAGGCGTAGGGCGTGGGACCTTACATAAGTCTAAACGACAGTACACGTGTTCAGGGATCTACATCTGATTTCATAGGGTCGTTGGCTCTGAAAGCACCAGGGCACATTCCTGAAATCACGGAGGGGCCGTTAATCGCTGTATGCTCTCCATAAATAATCAGCTAGTATACTATAAGGAATCACTTACACCCGTGCGATGGAGTGGAAGGCACAAAACAGTACGCCAAAGCCCCCCGACCCCGGAACTAAATCCACAGCCCACGGTACCAAGATGCACCCCAAATCTCAAGCCCCATAGAAGCCAAACCCTAAGACCCTAAGTACTAGAATTAAGTCCAGCATCTTCCACTATACATTCTAAGAACAGCCTGCAAGCCTCAAATCCTTACCAGAAAGCCCAGCTGCTTCGACTCTGGAGAAGTTTTCCTTCACGGCCACGTCCTCGTAAGTCAGCATTCCTGGGAGCAAGGGGGGCGAATGAGGGCCTTCAATGCATGGGCATGGTGAATTTAAGGCTCTGTGTGGGCGTTGGGATTTATGGCTGTTGATTTTCGGAGTTGGGGTAGGGTGTCTGTTTTGGGTTTGGGTTGCAAAGTTCAGGATTCATGCAGTTGGATCTGTCAGTCTGAAGTAAGCAAGGTTGGGATGGCGGGCTTCTTAAGTCAGGGCGTTGGCATCCTCGGGTCAGCGATGACTATGACGATCCCATGCGACTGTGTTGCTTGGGCCTGGGAACGGCTCCAAACAAACGAAAGAAACACGGACATGGGGCCACAAGCCGTAGCGGAAGCGGCAAAACGCTTTCGAACTATCCCCACGTCTGTTCGACCCTTGAGCGCTAGCCACTTTCCCTATTAACTTTCCTTCGTGTCAAGATTTAACAACTGGGTTTCTGAGTATATAGCCCCTTTATACTAAGGGTACCCTTTTTCCGACTATCCGCGGTTAGAATAAGGGGACCCTAAAATAGAAAGGGCAAAAGGGCACCACTCAGGAACCTAGAAACCATAAGCCCTAAACCCTAAAACCCTAAAGCCCTAAAACCCTAATACCCTGAACCTTTTTGCAACTGGCAGCCCCCTCGGTGAACTCTACCGTCCGTAGAAGGTAAGCCTCTACACGAATCCATAAACAAACACACGACAACAAGCTAAACAAAACCACCCAAAGGCCATCAAAGTTAAATCCCCCGACCCCAAAATCCTGGAAAGCCCAGTGGCGACGGAAGGACGTGTAGGCTAACTCCGGCCCGAAGTAGTTCCTAAGGCTCTGAGGAGCTCTTCAGAGCACAACGCGCCGCAGTTGAGGATTATACCACGGTTTTGAGATTGAAAGCGTTCAAGTGTAGGGCTGCCTCTGTAGAGGAATCCGACAAATCTAAACCTTGAACCAAACCCTAAACCATCCCTTCATGTGTTCCTTACGTCTGGAACCCTCTCATCGCCAGCAAATGCCATGAAAAGGCTCAGACCCCCGATCGCCACCGCCTCCGGACCCCTCCGGATCACGGTGCTTGGTGGAGTTCTCGATTCGCTCGCCCAGGCAAAAAGGGACGGGGATAAGGGCTCAGAATTTTGGGCCGTAGGCTTAGGCCGCCCTCCCAAGCAAGGACAAAGGTGCATGTTCCTGAGCTTAGGTGACCCATCGGGCTACGAGGGGATACGCATCGTTCCCTGAACCCCAGGACTTATCACTCAAGAAGGCGTTCCAAAAGCTGCCATCCTCAGAACCAATCATTTCAAGTCCCAAGCGTCGTCGGCATCTCGGCTTTGTGCCTCTTTCAAGAAGCTGTTTGGGTTTGGAGGGTTGAGGGGTGTAAGAGGTACTGTTAGTTGCCGTAGTTCTCGGAACCCGATAGTGAGGCTTTGATAAATTTCAAACATTAACTTATTTGCTCCTGGCAGTACCCTTGCTTTTTGGCCGAGGGCGTGCATGGTTGACCTGGTCGGACTCAGTTGCATATCACGAGCCGTGTTTAGGATCAGCAAGGAGCCCAACTTGAACGTTTATGCACACAATAGGCCCGCTGGTTTGCACACCCCGGATGGGTTTCCGAAAAAATGAGGAGGGCGAGGGAGAAGCCTAGGGAGGAATCAGCACGGGACAGAGACAGAAGCACAACGAGAAAGTTAACAGTGTGACATATCGCCGGCAAATGCACTTGTGACTTGTGCTTGTGCAGGCAGATGTAGACAGACGGATACCTCGCAACTAACGTTTAAGGTTTCGAAGATACTCTTTTGCATACGGGCTTGGGGAGTCGGCCGGGAAGTCATACTTCTCCCAAGATGTTTCAGAGGCAAAAGGCTCTTGTTGAGGGATACCCCCAGGTCACATGGTGGAGGCTATCAGTCTAGGTGGGGCCTTTAGAGCTTTTGAAAAATGTTAGTATATAAGATCCTCTTAAGCCCAAGAAGGGAAAATATAAAAGTCCCAAAGCCCTACCTAGCAGTCCTATAGACCCCACATCCTACGCCCGAAACCCTACCGTTAGACAACCACTAAACATCCCCAGAAACCAAGCCGAAACCGATCAACACCTCCTTGATCCGCCGCCCAAGTCAAAAGCTTAAAACCTAAATCCAGCCAAACCCTAAACCCTAAACCCTAAACCCCCCTATAAGAAGCTGTGGGGTCGTTCCTAAACCCTAGACCCTACCTTAACCCCAAGTAACCTCGCCGTTTAAGGACTTATAAGGACATCATATGGGAGTTTCCGAAAATAGGGGACCCTAGGGTTCCTTTAAAGGGTTCCTTAAAGGGATCTATAAGGGTTCTATAAAGGGTTGAGGGTTTAGGGAGTTTCCGAAAATAGGGGACCCCAACATAGTACCCCAAATAGTAGGACCCTTATTATAAGGACCCCAAAACAAGGTACCCCTAATTTTCGGAAACTCCCAGATGAAGGATCCCCCAAAATGGTAGGTTTCTTAGGGTCCACGTCCAGGTGGTCTCCCCTTATCTCATATACCCCCAAATCCCTATTCTACTTCTTAAGGCCATTATATCATATATCCCCAAATTCCTATTCTGACTATTAAGGCCCTTATCTCATCTACCCCCAAATCCCTCTTCTGATTATTAAGGCCCTTATATTAACCCAGGGCTCTAAACTACCTAATGTAGGGGCCTATACTTAATAGTTCCCTATACTATTCTTCTTGGGGGTGCCTTGATACAATTTGTTCTACCCCAAAACCCTATTCTACTAAACTCAAACCCGGCCTGAAGAGATGAGCCGACTCGTCCCAGACCAGGCTGCCAGCCGAGGCCACGGGAAGCTGGTAGAACGCCCGGCACGCCTCGCGGAAGGTTTGTTTCTGGTAATAATAGGGTTTTGGTGTACATTATTTTAATAATTATGATAAGGAGCCCCCAAAATAGTGTAGGCAATTGTTAAGGCCCCTATAGTATGCGTCTAGGGGCTTTAGGTTGCGGCGCTCACACTCGGACAATGCAGGCGAGGCATGTGGCTCGAGGTCTTGGGTTCAGGGTTGATTTTTGTTGAGCACCTTTTTTGCAATGGAGTCTCGGGTTTAGGGGAATTTTGGCAGCACCATCTATATGAGATCCAGGCCTTTGAACTTGGGCTTTTCGATCCTGGTTAAGTAACTGCAGCAGCAGCAGCTCCAATCGCAGCACTATTTGTCCTCGTAGAAGCAGTACGTAGTAGGACTATGTCAAGCCTAGTCTGAGTCTCTCTTAGTAGTAACCTGACATCTTCCCCCACACCGAAGGGGTGCCTGGCTGCGGAGAGCCACAAGTGCCCGCTGACCCCTTCGGTTCTCGCTGAACCTTGGAAACGATTTTGATGCGAGGATGTGGACTTAAAGTGCACCGTCGCAGCTTCAGGCGCCTATAGTGAACGCACAGTCTGAGGGGTTCGTTTTACCGGGTTTCTGAAAGTCAAGGAGGACATTGCCCGGACCACCTGGATCCCCCAAGAGTTCTCAAAGCTCTCAGCCTAGCAGTCCATGAACACAAGGACAAGGCCGGGGAACTCTGGGGGGAGCTCGTCATTCTCGAGCACTGTCCCGTTCCTGCAGCCGCCAGAGGCACGAAAGCACACCGAGCAATGCAGCCTTTTTGCTTCGGGCATCGTGTCAAGCTTACCGGTTGCCGAGACGGTGTAGAAGACCCTCGTCCCCCGAACAAAGCCCCAAGGTAAGTCCTGGTTTGGATCATGATGTCCTTGTAGTGAGGTGTTGCCCAAAGGCCAGACGACGTAAAGCAAGCCACTTCTGATCCATGTTGACAAACAGAATAGAGGGATCAGCCAGCAAAGCCCGGGAGCAATTAAGCAAAAACAGCAAACCCCAGAAACCATGCACCGTAATCCTGAAAAGGCCAGCCCTAAGTTCCTGGAGACCCCCCCAGTGTCCTGAACAACTACATTTTGGGGCAGACCATAACAGCATAGCGACCAGGTTACTTATTATCGCTAAAGTTGTTGCAACCTGGGCCCTAACCCTGAACCTTAAAACCCTGAACGTGCTCGAGCGCCTTGCAGCTCTGTTGTGCTGCGCTTGCAGAAGGCACCTCACAGCCACGAGCGCAGCAACTCGGTTTTCGAAAGCTGTCTCTGCATGTTCACAATTTCAGAAGGATCTACAACCTCCAACTTATGTATACAAGCGTTGTATTGTTTTGAGGGGCTTGGGGGTGTATCTCTGCGCAAAAAGGGTTGCTTTTTTAATCGTCTTAGGTGTCTTGTAGGATGCTTTCCAGTCCAGGCTGATTTCAGGGTCACGTGAAGTATTTCTAGAAAACTAGGCTTTGAGGTTAGCAATTATTTCGAAAGCAGGGATGGGATGTTCTGTCTACGTAAAGGTATAGGACTCACGAGCCAGATGAAGACTGTAGGGCATAGTGTTCAGAGCCTACGGGTGGAAACGGTCAACTTTTGGCTAGCTCGCACTATCCGGCTGCGAAACTGAAACCGAATTTTGTGCAACTTGATTTCGATGTCTTGATGTCGTGCCAAGAATCGATGATGTCTGTGCCGCGCTTTCAGCTGCAGCAGGGGCTGCGGCGGTTGTCCTGAATTGCCCGCACTACAAAGGATCATTCAGTTTTGCGCTGCGAATGAACAGTCGATGTCCAGAAGGCTGCTATGGAGGAAGAGGAAGTAGGGTTTTCGCCTACATACACAAACCTGCCTTACCTGGTTTGCTGGCCTTCCTAGAGGCCTGCCGGCTATATACTTTCCTCTGTCCGAGTGCCTACGGTGAGATAGAAAAGCACCTGACGAACCAACTGTCGAAGCTGAACCTCCTAAACCCCTAACCCTAAACCCTAAACTCTTGAGGAAAGCCCAGGTTCAAGCAAGGGAAGGTGAGCACCACGATGGCATGGAGCATACTGTGCTCTGCAGGCGCGGGCGCTGAAATCAACGCTGCACTCAGTCTCGTCTGCATTAACTATATTCCTCAGGGCTCGGTACAACAGGGACCTCTAATGCCGCTGATAAACAATGCTTTAACACTTTGTTCAGACCCCTAATATGAGGTCCTTAGGGGGAACGTCCTACCGTTGTTGGCCCCCACGGAACGAAAGAGCACGAGTAAGGTTGGCGGCCCGAAGGCGCTTGAGCCCCGTGGGCTTTCCAGTGAAGGGTCGTTGAACCTGCGAGCGCAGGGTCTGAATTTCAATCGAGTTCATGTAAGTTTGGGGTGTAAGAGTTTAGGGTGTAGGGTGTATAGAGTTTATGTATGATTGTTGCGCCTAGACGAGGGTTGCCGAGCTAGGTTGAGTTCTGCATGAGGTCTCGGCGCGCTCGGGGTTTCAGGCCCATGACGGGCGCCGAGGTTGTACAAATCCGAAACGCCGACAGAAGTTACAAACCTGCGGTTCATCGTCTAGTTCGCCATAGTCCCTGCCAACCAGCAGCCGCAGCAGTAGCAGTAGCAGTAGCACTAGAACCAATAGGTAGCAGCAGTGGTAGCGGCAGCGGCAGCAGCAGTCGTCGTCGTCGTAGTCGCAGTCCCAGTCGCAGTCGGAACCGGAGTGGCAGTCGCAGTAGGAGTGGTAGTAGTAGTAGTAGTAGTAGCAGTAGTAGTAGCAGCAGCAGCAGTAGTACTAGTGGAAGCAGTAGCTGCTTTTCTGAATTTTCAGGCTCCTCTCAAGGTCCGTCACCCCCTATCCCTATCCCCGAAACCCTAAACCCAACCATATTACCGGCTGGAATACAAAACCGGGAGTCAAGGCAAACCCCAAATTTCCTACATCCTCAACCCTACCTATCGTCTCCATTGTAGTTCCTTTTCGGATAACTTTGCAGGATCCTAAATACAACATCTTGTTAAACCACAAAAGGGAACTACGATACCCAAAACCCACAACCCAAAGCCCCGAACCCTGGCCCACATCCGAGAAAAAAGGCGCTTGTCTTTGTTTTCTGCTCGGCCGAAGCAACCGGTGGCTCCGAGCTAGGTAGGGTTTAGGGTTTAGGGTGGCCTTAATCCAGGAAGACGGACCCACCTGGGATGAGGATTTTGTTTTCGGCTGGTAGGGTTGTCGGGTTTGGTTTTTAAGATTGTGGTTCAGGGTTTAGGGACTTATGACAAAGGCTTCGTGCGTGTGCAGGGGCTCCTTGGGGACAATTCTTGAGTCTGTAGTCGGTGTGTCCTGTCTGGGAATACCAGCACTAGTCACCTCCGAGGTGATGTGCCTCTTAAGCCGTAGGCAGAAGACCTAAGCCCCGAACCCTAAACCCTAAAACCCTATAAACCCTAAACCCTTTAAACCCTAAATTACGCTAAAACCCTATAAACCCTAAAACCCTATAAACCCTAAACCGTACATACCTTCAGCATCTCAAAGGACTGTGTTCGTTCTTCGGTGTCGAGTGGCTGGCCCAATGGGACGAGGCTGAAAGCTGCGAGTTACGGAATCTCCTGTTTGTGATTTAGGGTTTTTTAGGGTTTAGGGTTTAGGGTTTGGGGTTTAGGGTTTAGGCATGGAGCGAAGACATCAGACTCAAAATAAAATAGGTGGACTTAGGCATTAACTTAACTCACTATAGCTGCCATCATAACTCCAAGCACCAAGAGCCAGCGTTGAGAACACTCGTACTCCAACTAACTAGCCAACCCAGCAAGGACCCGAACCAGATGTCGGGTTCATCAATTGAAGGTCCCGCTATGCACCCTAAACGCTCGACTAACCCTCAGCTGAGGTTGGCAAGTTCAGGCCCTCCAAAGCCCCAAGCTGAGCCTCTCGCCGCCCCCAATTAGGATTCGTAAGCATTCAGGCCCAAGCCCTAAACCCCCAAGTCACCCGAAGAGCCCTCAACTCAGCCTCTCTGCTTAAACCCTTTTCTGAACGAGGTCTCTCTGAAGTGCCTCCAAGTACCCTAAACCCTAAACCACCCGACTGGGGCCGGAGCTGGATGCTTGTGCCTTCGCGGCGGGGGCTTTGGCGAAGGCCACGGAAGACCTGCAAAGGCGAATGAAACCTTGAGAGCCTTAACTGATCTTTTAAGTAACTTGGGAGAAAAAAGTATAAACTTCTATTTCATAAGGGTTCCATTAAGAAAAAAAGTATTAAAGTATGGTACTCCAAAGCCCAGTTAACTGATCAAGCTTTTTCCCTCTCGCATGACTGGGATCTATGCCCACTGGCGAGGCGTGACGATCAAGTTTAGGGCTTAGGGTTTATTGATCCAAACGCCTCAACGATTTCAATAGGGGTTTGGGGTAGGTTGCAGTACAACTATATGGGGACTAGAGCGCTACAACGGGATAAGACTACATACTCATTGTTCATGATACGCGGATCTTACCTCGACTTAAACCCTAAACCCCAAACGCGTACTTTTCTTACGAAGTGAGGACTTATAGGGTCTGCAGTTTTTAGGGCTCAGGGTTCGGTGTAGAGATCTAGGGAATTAAACTGATTAGACAAGTTTCGGTGCTCACACTCGGACAATCCAGGCGTATAGAATTTAGTGTTTCTGCTTTAATGTGCTTTAGTTGTGTCGGCACCTTGTGGTTGGCGAAATCGCATCTTCACTCTAAGCCCCGCAAATTTGCAAGAAACTAATCATGAACATGACTGTAGCGCCAAGTGGGGGCTTCAACCATGGCCGCAACGCATTCAGCGGAACCCGACGGCAGAAGGGTCCTCCTTTCAGTAATGGCTGTTAAGCACAGGTCCTATCATCATCTTATCGTTCTGATTACAAAGGTCATTAATATCACTTGTATAGGTTTTGTTGTTGGGTTCCTCAGGCCCTCCGCGTATTGCATGCAGGGCACGGATCCTCTTCGCGATCCAGGTACCAGAAGGTGCAGGCGAAGCGATCTAAGCAAGGGCAGCTCAACCGGCGGAATCTTCTGGCATTGTGGTTCGGGGCTTAGGGTTTAGGGGTTATAGGAATTGCGGTTCGGAGCACAGCATCTGAGTCTTTGTGCCGGGTGAAGCGAAGTGCTTGAAATCGGTCAAGACCTACGGAGGCCCTTTTCACGGGGTTTAGGGTTTAGGGTGGATTTGGTCTCAACAAACATAGACACAGCCAGCGTTGGAAATCGGAACAATCCAAGCTTCGGTTCGCTTGAATCTTACACCGGTCACTTACATTGCTGTGAACTGCAGCCGGCACCGTTCCAAGCCAGCGGGTGGAAATCAGGATGTAATTTGAAAATCCTCCCAGTGCTCTCGTATCCAGAAGAAGGTCCTCGGTTTGTTCCTGAACCTTGCCTTACCGGCTCCATGAAATCAAACCCTAAGCCTCTAGGAAAACCCCAGGCAGGGAAACTGAGGGTTCGGCCCTACTTATTTTGGGATATCTATGGCTGTGGTTTCCGTAGTCTGCGGCTTTAAAGTCCAGGGCTGAGAAGCCTCATACATCCTCTCTGAGAAGCTTGAGGGCCCAAATCCCCACAACTTAAGTTCTCAACCCTATTCCCCGGAAGTCCGAAGCCTCCGAAGCCTAAAGGCCCGATACCCGAAACCTCTAAAGCGCTGAAGCCGAACTCATGACAGGCCTTAGATCATGCCTGAAAGGCACCCCGGCGTGGTGGGAGTACTTCGTGGGGAACCTCATCCGACCAGAAGCCTGGGTCAACAGAGGATTGGATCAAGCATTGTTTGTGATACGCATTTGTGAGGTGTCATAGGGGTTTTGTGAACTTCCGAAGGGCTGGGGGTGAAAAAAACTGTTTTTTAAACCCGCACTGATACAAAGACTTAAACCCCAAATGCATCGTGAAAGCGAACTCCCGATACATTGCACCTTAAAGCTCAAATGCACCCATCCCCCCTACAGCAGCCCGAAACCCTCAATGCAAAAAGCAACTGCACCCTCATGGGAAGTCAAAACCCCATAGAGACCAAGCTACCAGTACTATGCTCACCATTCCAGTAGTCTCTTCACGCCACCAACAGAGCCCTAAATTCCGAAACCACATGATCTTACACGCTATATAAACCGTGTATCTGTATAACCCCCACAAGGACCCTTATATAAACCCCCTCGAACCCTTCGAAATCCTTATAAACCCTAACACAAAGCTGCACGCTTTTAAAAGACAAGAGCCCTTTAAACCCCGGGGTACCGAGGAGCAAAGGAGTCGGTTGGCCTTCGGCAGCACCTCTGCGCGGATGTCCAAGGGAGGTTGTACCTCAAGCAACAGGCTTAGGGCTATGTGGGGGTTTCCGAAAATTAGGGGTACCTTATTTTGGGGTCCTTCTAAGGATCCTACTATTTAGGGTACTATGTTGGGGTCCCCTATTTTCGGAATCTCCCATGTGGGTTTAGACGGTTTAGGTATCGGGCTTTGGGGCTTCGTGCACATAGAGTTTTCGGCCGGGGAACAAAAAAGCATAGAATCCCAAACGCTACACCACTCAAGGTCATGCAGCCCCGAAACAAGCTGGCATGCAGTTCAACCTCAAAGACTTACACGCTCTGTTGTGTGCCACAGGTCTACATTAACCCATACAGTAGTAGCCCACTACTGACTGATGGGCTGAGCAACCTAGCCCAAAAAAGGGTTAGCTTTTCAATCATGGTAGGATTATATGAACCCCAAAAGGGGTTAAAGGTTACCTACTCAGCTACTAAGTAATGCCCTTCTAGAACCCCTATAGATCCCTTAAAGGGACCCCTTATAGCACCCTAAACCCTAGAAAGGTTACCTACTCAGCTACTAAGATGAGTGCTAGTCGAGAGGCTTCAAAGAGGCGGATGGAACCTCCAAGGTCCGAAGCCCAGTCCTCATTCCTTGCTCGCTTTCTCAAGTGTTGTTTTTTTTTTTGTCGGGGGGGGGGTTAGAGATTAGGGTTTAGGGATTCCTTGCTCGGTTTGTCAAGGGTTGAGGGTTTAGAGTTGTTCATAAGGGTTTAGGGTTTAGGGTTTGGTGGTCTAGGGGCTTAGAGTTTCGGGCTTTAGGGTTATAGAGTTGAGGAATAACGGTGTTGGGGCTTTTGGGGCTCCTGCATGCCATGTCCAAGCACTCACTTAGCAGGTTCCATGACTTTAGGGCTTGGTGCTGGCGGGATTCAATGTGTTTTCGCGCTTGGTTGTATCCAGTTCTTTTCTGCGAGCCCGAAACTCCATTAAAGGCCACTCGAGGGTGTAGGCTCGCTGACTTCAGTGGTTGAAGATTCCGGCGACAAGTCTGAGCTCCAGTTGAAACCCTAAATCGTAAACCCTATACTCTAGACCCTATACCCTAAAACGTTACAAGCAGGGGCTTCAAGAAGCAAATTGAGTCAGAAAAGACATCGCGAGGCCTAAACGCTGAAGCGGCGGCTCCTATACCCCCGTTTATCCATAATACAAACAATATTCTTGGGTTTTGTAAAAACAAACAAAAATGTTGAAAACAAAAAAAATCATAAGGAGACTAAAGGAACCTGTGGAAAACACCCTCGAGGCTGTGGATGGCTTTGGGACCCGTATGTTAGAGCCTTCCCGTTGTTCCAATCACTTACCCCTTTGAGATGTTTAGGTTCGATTGCTGTTGAACTCTTTGCCTAGGCCCCGGTTTAAGGTTTAGGGTTTAGTTCGGGGCTCAGGGTTTCGGGCTAGACCCGACATGCTCCGACTGCGGAAGTGGCTCAAATAGAGGATGGTGGTTAGAATCCGCCCACAATGACCTGCACAGGTGTGGGCTTCGATTCAGCGCCGGTTCGGTCTTTGGGTTCAGCGCGTAGGCTTTACAAGTCCATGCTCACAGACCAGATAGATAAACAAATAAATGGTTAGATACATACACATATAATTACATATATATATATATATATATACACACACATCAAGGAGGGGCCTAGACCCTAAGGTTCGGGGGTTAAAATTAGAATGGATAAGAGCTTAGGGTACAAGGTTCAAAGCTCAGGGTTTAAGGTCTTGGCTGCGGGGCTACACGAGTCAAACGCCACAAAACCAAGGATTACCTGCCTCAGGAAAAGCCTGGGTTCTTGTTAAGGGGGAAAAGTTAATTTACAAGAATATTATTGCATGTTCTAAAGATCCCCGTTGTCGCAACTTGAATCAAATCCCCTGGCAAGAACCCAGAAATTCAAGCAGCCGTCCATGAGCTTTGTGTTCCACCCCCTGGTCCGCCTTGAGCCCTCACGTTGTCCAAGTGTCGAAGATAGCCTCGCTTAGGGATTTAGGAGAACGTCTATACTCTCTTCGTAGATAGTTCACGTCATAAACCTCTTCTCAATCCCTTGAACATCTTCGTAAACTGTAACACCCGATAAATACAGCTCTGACTCTCTCTCTCTCGCGTGCTCAGGGGGTCCTGTCAGACGCAATGCTCGTTCTCTGAACGGAGCCAAGACAGAAGGCAACTACCGAAAAAGGAACTGTACAACAGCTCTGACTAAACTTTATAACTCTAAACTCTAAACCCAGTAATTACTCAATACTAAACGACTAAACCCATGTATAAGTACCCTTAGAGTCACAATTCAAAAACATGCTTAATCATCCGTTGGAGTTTATTGTAATAACAGACTGAGACTGATGATTCCTAAGAGCCTTAGAGCCTTAAAGAACCCACATAAACCCCCAAGCCCTACACTCCATATGGGAGTTTCCGAAAATAGGGGCCTAAATAGTACGATCCTTATTATAAGGACCCCCATAATAAGGCACCCCTTATTTTCGGAAACTTTAAACCCTTATCGAGCCCTTTAAAGGAACTCTGACGTGCCCCTAATTTTCGGAAACTCCCATATAAAAGTCGTAACCAAATCAGATCCGACCTCGGGAGCCTTTGCCGCTGCTGTCGTCGGCCACCGGACCAAGCCACAACTGCCATAACTTAGGGTTTTAAGGCTTAGCGTTTAGGGTTCAGGGTTTGGGTTTCGTGTTTGCGTTTTTTTTAAATGGGTTTAGGGTTTAGGGTTTACGGTTCAGGGTTCAGGGTTTAAGGTTGAGGGTTTCGACGCTCACACTCGCACGCACACGGCAGGCAATGCTCCACATAGTCCGCAATACCTCATAGTACCTCCACAGAAGCAGGCAGAAGCGATACTATGCCAAGCAATGATAAGCAAAACCAGAGTCAATCATCACGGGTATCGATCTGCCCTGTATCTTTGGGTCATTGCCACTGTTTCAAAACTTATTGTCGCACATCATGGTAAGCATGATGCAGGCCCATGCTTGGGCGGTGCCACAAAGAGCACTCACAAATTCTCGGGCGGGTGTCAACTCTGCTCATGTACAACATTCAAACTCAAGATCTCAACTCTCAAATTCACAAATTCTGGCAGCACAAAGGCTCCAGCTGGCAAAATGCCACTAATTTGTAAGGTTGATTTCCCATGCTGTCTTGCCAGAGTTCCGAACTCATGAATTCACAAGACCTGCATGCAATAATCGGAAGTCATTGAATTCATGAATTCAAGTCCAGTAGCTGGTCAACAGAAGCTCAGTGTCCAAAAACCTCCCGGAGCATGCAGAAAGCCGCTTCCACTGAGCAGAGGTCCATGCAGTTTCCTGATCATGCAGCCCAGTCCCTCATCGACGTGCGACTTTCGAGTCCGTTTTCGCTGTCCCCCGGTTTCCCAGATCACGAATTCACGGATTGACAAACTCATCCGACAGTTCCAGGGCCGTCTTTGAATTCGTGAATTCCATGCACATGGCCATGTCAACCATGCACGTCAGCTCCAGGCATTTCAGCCCTGTTATGCCCCTGCAGACGTGGATCGTGGTGCCTCCACCGTTGGTTGTGCTCCGGCCGGCAGCGTGTCAGGCTCAGCCATCTGCAGCATGTGGATGCAGTCCCTGAATGCTTCCCGTAGCACTGCTGCCATCCACCCACTGTCTCGTCGCTTGCAAATATTGGGGACGTCGATGCATTCCGACGGTTTTGTTGATCACTGTACCAGGCATTCCATTTTCCAACTGTTGTACCGCTTCCGGCTCGCTCAATGGCTGAAGTGGATCACCACTCACGTCTCTGCTGCGACTGCGCGAGCGATCGCGGGGGGCCAGTTCCCCTGCCATGGCACAGCAAGGCGTTGGGTTAGGCCTTAGTCAGGGGGGACCACCAAATTTGGTGGTTTGTCGTTTCTGGACCTCTTACAGCACAGCCATCAATGAAAGACGAAGAGCTTCTATCATCGACGCAGTGACATCACCAGAAGGGACATTGGTCAGCACAGCAGCCATCACCCATCGAGCGGAGCTCATAAGATGTAGGGTAGTTACCTGGCAACCTGCAGTCGAGAGACAATGCTTTGAGCCCTTCCCGTGTCCTTTCATGCTATAGCCTTAGCCCCAGTGGCATGGTCTAACTGTATGATCCCGATGGGAGATTGGCGTGATGATGATCAGGCTCGTCAACCTTATACTCAGCCGAATATGCTATTTTATTTTTTCCTTATATTTAAGCACCGTAGTTGTCGAAATTCGGTTTGTTCGCCGATTTTTACTACTTCGAGCTATAATGTTTACGAACGATCTGCTCGTGCCATTGTCGACGGACGGCAAAACCTTCGTCGAAAGCATAGTTACGGAGAGATACACGATACTCTCTCTCGCTGTGTTCTCACATCTCGAAGAGATTCGATGACCGAACTCAAGCAGGCGAACAAATCATCCGTGTTCGTCCTTGATTGGGCCGCAGTAGCGGCGTCAGGCGTAGTCAACGAGTTCTTCGCGTTGGCACGCAACTTGCCGCCAACCGAAGGTCGAACCGTGGTGCTGAGTTACCTCATGCAGTCACCCCGACTCGATGAGCTTCGAACGCTATATTCTCGAGTAGGACGATATTTCAGGTTGCGCGATGCGTTGCACAATTGCCCCTGCAGTTTGGGGCCGAACCAACTGTTGCACCTCATCGGAAGGGTGGTCATCGTATGATTACGACTCTTTCCTACAGCGAACCGCGAGTCGGTTCAATGTCACGGACCTGCGAGGAAACGACTTTTTCGTCAGCGCCTATTTACGAAAGACGCTGCGACCTTTGGCGACGGCGTAGACGTCGACGTCATAGGTGCAGTCGTGACCTGGAACGCAGTGCGAACCGTGCTGCGGATCGCGAGCCAGTTCTGAGTTCGTGCCAATCAGTCGAGGGTCTAGCTCTCTGCAGCCCTTAAATGAGTAGTGGCGACGCTTTTTCGTTTCGGACAAGTTGCTGTTCGACCAGGACTCGAAATCGTTGTAGACGGAGAATTTCAAATCTGTGTTCCGGTCGTTCGACAATGGCAGGAGCTTTGCATCAACGTTCGCGTTGACCCTGTAAACCGACCAAAAAATCGGGTTCACGGGAACTTTGTTTGCATACGTTACTTCAGCTTCCTCGCATTTTCCTCGCTCGAGGCGACAGACGACGCTGGTCCACCAACATGATTGATGGGTCGATTTCGTTGACAGAATCACCCGCACCGAACTGGGAAATCTTCCTAGCCCAAGCGGTTCATACGGCTTTGTTGGCTCGACGACGTCGTTCTTCGTATGTCTCGAGGGACCTGATGTTCGTCAAATTGAGGAATGCCCTTTTGTCGATTATTCCCGCATTCCCGCACTGTCGAATCGCTGGAGCATGACGTCCATCGTTGTAACGAAATCGATCGCTGCTCGTGCTTCGACTGCAACTGTGTTCCGACAGCCACCGAATCTACGCTCGTGACGTTTGTTTCGCGGGCCCAGGCTTCGGACTGCGGAATCTTCTTGTCGGCTTCGCCCATTTCGACAAATACGTGAAACGCAAAATTCGTTCGTAATGAAACGCTCGAGAGCCACAAATCGCTTGAGTCTCCGTTTCGCTAGGAGTCTGAATAGTGGAGGGGTTGGGGTTTCGACGCTCACACTCGCACACGGCAGGCAAGGCTGGGGTGTAGGGTTTAGGGCCTCGGGGCTAGTATAAGGGCGGTGCTAGAAGGGCTACTGTGGGGCTTGGGTGTTGAGAGCCCTTAAGGGTTCAGGGCTTTGGAGGGAAGAAGACAGGGGTGGTCTTATAAGAGGGCTCTGTTGTCAAAGTTCCCAGAAGGGGCCTCTGCAGGTGACATTGGGCTCTCCGAGGGGTTTTGTGAGAGGTTGCGGTTTAGGCTCTAGGAGATGAGATCGGATACGGACTATCAGGTTACCTTTAAGCCTAAGTGCGGAAGACCCCTGCCCCGGTCGGGTCCCTGTGTTCCGTTGGCAGGCCCGAAAGTCTGGAACCCATTTTTGAACCCTAAGCCTGCATCTAAATCCCTTCTTCGTGGCCTTCCCATCAGCATCGGCCAGCTCCGCATCAGTTGCCGGGTAGCATGTGAACATGGCATGGCTTCCTTGATCCCAGGACTTGGTCGAGCTTGAAGGCACAAGTTCAATTGGGTTTTTCCTCGAGACGCTGGGGTATGAAGCAAGTAGAGAGGCCGTGAGGATTGTATAGAAATCATGTACGGTGCAAACGTACAGTGATCTAGGGACTATAGCACTGGCTGTGCTGATGAAGGATGTGCTTTGGGATGTTGGGCTCCAGTACACTCGCGTGCTGTCGGGTGGGATTCCAGAGGAACGGGAATGGTGCTAACACGGACTTTCAACCCCCTGGCACAGGCAAGACCCTGAAGTCATAGATGAAATCGTGGTGTCCTGACGACCAGAGGCCTAAGCGCTGAAGAGCTTGTCAAAGCCTGCTCAATCAAGCATTACCTCCTGGTTCCTCTAGAATTCAGGTACGTGTAATTTAATAGCTCGTTGAGGTAGCTCTGTATCAGCCCCGAAGAGATTGCGATCGCGCAAGCCGTTATGTTCTTGCGACAGGGACGTTGGGTTTTGCTTGCCCGGCGGCGTGTTCGAAGACACTGCATGCGCTCAGGAAACCTTGGGAATCAAAGAGCTCGCAGCTTCTGCTGTGATCATGCTTGCGGTGCAGTTCATCTACCCCACACCCAGAAGCCTAAAGCCTAAACTCTGCGTGATACCCCAAACTAAGTGGGGCCTGGACCCTTATGCCCGCCCTTTTACTCATGTTCCAACCGAATCCCGATCAAACTCAAATTGAGTAGATATGGGAGCTTCCGAAAATTAGGGCTAACTCATATGGGGGTCCTTACAATAAGGATCCTACTGTTTAGGGTACTATATTCGGGTCCCCTGTTTTCGGAAACCCTCATATCTGAATCCTTGATCTTGTTTCAACCTCTCGTAGTATATTGCGCCAAAAAATGTCATGGCTGTCTGCCGTCCTTCTACAACAAAGGCCACGTACTGCATAGCCCGACATCTCAAGCCACTCTGATGCACAACGGTGACTATATTGGAACCTGTAAGACAATGCCAACTCTTCGACAAGCTGCTGTGGTGATAAGATGTCACCGACCAAGGTGTCGATGTACTCCAGTACCTTTTTCTCTATCTCTCTCTCTCTCTCTATCTCTGGCGTCGCATCCGGAGGGTCGAGCACCAGGCAAAAGTGAACCGCCTCTCAAGCATCAGACCGTCCTGACATATGCCATGCACATATTATAGGGGCCTTACTTAGAATACTATAAATTATAATAAGGAACCGTAGGAATAATATTGGTGATTATTAGGCCCCTATATTACTCTGCCTTCACTTTCGCGGCCTACAGACTACACACGCAACCAAGAAACCTCCACCACATACCTTGGAGAGCGACTTTCCGAACATCCTTGTAACAACTTTCAAGCCTCAGGCCGAAAAGCTTCGAAGGCCGTTATCCCTCAGGACCGCTTCGTATGACTATACTGCGACATACACCCCCGCAAATAAACTCCTAACCCAAAATCTAAGGCCAAAAGCATCCAAACCCAAAGCTCTCACGCCCCAAACTCAAAGGCCCTAGCCCTAGCACCCAAAGAGGCTACGGAGATTTTTTAAAAAGACTCAACACCCTAAACAAAGACCAAAAACCCTTAAGCATAACCCCTGCGCATTCAAAAGCCCGTCAACCCCTTGTAAGCCCAGTTGCCGGGCCCAGTGCCGGGATAGCAGCCGAGACCTGCCCCTCCTGCGCTGAATGTTTAAGGTAGGCTCCTCAATGAGTAGAACAGGGCCAAGGACAAGATAGAGGCCATGACAATTGCAACAGGGTTTAGGATGGTTTTGGATTTAGGGTAACATGGGAATACTATAGTGAGGCTTTTGCAAGGGTGTTACAGGTATAGGGGTCTTAACAAACGGAAGGGGATTTCCCAGACCTTCCCAAAGCCCTTAAGGAATATACCTTAAATCATGTTAGGGATCCTACCATCGTGAGAAGGTATACCCCCCTAGTTAAGGGAGATTGGAAGGTCTGGGTTCCTTCAAGGGATCCCCAGAGACTCCAATATCCCTTAATCAAGAAATATGCCTTAAATTATAGTAGGATTCCCAATATGAATTAAGGTATATTCCTTAATTAAGGGATATTGGAGTCTCGGGATCCGTTAGGCATTGGTTGACCCCGCCTTTGGAGCCAGGTCCTTTCTCCCACCCGCTGCCGGGTCGTGGGTGTTCACCTCAGAGAGTCTAGAGCTTCGGGTTGCTTGCCCGTGTTTATTGGAGTGGTTTCACGGTTTAGTTGTTGCTGTGCCTTTTTCCGAACCGCAAAGGTGTTTAGGGTTTAGGGTAGGGATAGGGGCATCTTTTTGGTTTTTATGCGCTTTTGTCCAAATGCTTAGGGCTTATCTAGGTTCCTGAGCAGCCCCATTATGATAAGGGTACCCTTTTTCCTACTGTTTGGTTTTAATAAGGGGGCCCTAAACCAAAAAGGGCAAAAGGGTACTACTCAGGAACCTAGTTATGGTTAAGAGGGCTCTTCCTGTGCATTCAAGGGCTTTGTACAAGCGCTCAGGGCCTACAGGGTTCTGTGATTGCTTGAAGGT
This sequence comes from Symbiodinium sp. clade A Y106, assembly GCA_003297005.1. Classification (NCBI taxonomy): domain Eukaryota; class Dinophyceae; order Suessiales; family Symbiodiniaceae; genus Symbiodinium; species Symbiodinium sp. clade A. Next base: position 115,870 of record BGNK01000542.1, read on the forward strand.
ATCGTCTCGCTTTACGAGTTTTGTTCAGGGCTTGGTTAGGCTCTTGTTTTGCGTCATGGGCTTTGTCATAGCATCTTTAGGGTTCAGGGTCTTTCTGTCTTAATGGGCTTTGCCACAGGGGGTTTGGAGGTCTTCTTTGTGTGTAAAGGGGATTAGTGATTAGTTTTATGTCGGCTTTACATGGGATTGGAGTTCGGGACGTAAGGGCTTTGAAACTTCAAGACAGCCCCTGGAGCCCAAACCTTTTTGCCACATGTCATGCTGCTAGGAGGGTTGGCTGCCGCTTCTGGACAGGCTAGTTGAACCTACGGCGAGAGACTGGCACAGCCATGTGCAGCTTGAGATCTCGGGATTTAGGTGCCGTCAACCGTAGCGTCGCGACAAATAAAAATCGCACATCTCACGGTGTGGGGCGTCCCAAATCCGGGAGACACGCGAAAGCCTTGGGCGTCTCATGAAGAGCCTGAGATCTGTGTTCCGGCTCTCTCCATTTGCGGATTTCCGAAAATAGTTGAAAATAATATACTGCCCTAAATTATGGATTCTTATTATAAGGACACCAAAACAAGGTACTCCTAATTTTCGGAAACCCTAAACCCTAAACCCTCTATAGATCCCCTTTAAAGGAACGCTTATAGTCCCTTATAGTACCCCTTTTAAAGGAACCCTAAGGTACCCCTAATTTTCGGAAACTCCCACCTCCTCTAGGAGTCAAGAGCTCAGCCAAAAAGGCTCCGATGCGGGCGGATCACTCCTGGTAGGCTCGAAAGCTGCAAGGTGTCAGTCAGTCAGGTGTAATATCTGGGACTTAACTTAATTCTAATAGCAGAATTAAGTTAAGAACAGGGTTTTGGAGTGTATATATATATAATATGCTAAAAGCATGTTTATTGAAGGTTTCGGTTCTTCGAAACTCGGGTCCCTTTCCGGGGTCCTTCTTTGAGTAACTAAGTTGGGGGGGAACTTGGTTCAGCAAACTCCTTTCCAAGCATGTCTGAGGAAGCAAGAAACACATCATCATGGTACAAAAGGCATCTATAAATCCCAGCCCTGTAAAACCACAGAAAACAAAAAGCAAACAAACTCACCCCAACGCCCCAATTCTAGACTGGCGTCACACTGACAGGCGGGATTTAAAAAAAAAAACGTATACCCCAAACCCTAATTTCAGGGATCGGATCTTGGCATCGACGTCGTTTGCACACTAGGGGCATCTACACTTGGGCCCCGCGTCCGTCGTCTTTCTGGAACCCCCAAACCTTGAACTTCAAGACCCAAGTCAAAAACTAAGCCCCCAGGCCCAAAATCCTAAACTAGATACCCCCAAACCGCAACCAACGAAGACAAAGCCCAAACCTTAAGATTCAAAGGACGTGACATTCAATCAAACAGAAGCAACAACTGTAAACACCCAAACAGAAAAGCAGGGGAGCCAAAAAAGCCCCTAAACCCTAAACCCCTAGCCCCTACAATACCCTTAAAGAAGCCCTTAAACCCTAAACCCGAAACCCCTAACCCCTAAACCCCTTACTACCCCCTAAACCCCTAACCCCTAAACCCTCTAATACCCTTAAAGGAGCTCCTAAACACCAAAAAATACCCGGAAGCCTTGAAGACAAACAGGGAGTCGCAGGAGGCTGCGGCGAGGAACCCGGGAGCAATGGCCGGCGAGGAGGAGCCCGAAAAGGCTGCCTTTCACAGGGTTTAGAGGTTTAGAGTGGTTTAGAAAGTTTAGGGTTTCGAGTAGGGTTTAATTAGGGGGTTTAGGGTTTAGGGGTTTCGGGTTTTAGGGTTTAAGGGCTCCTTTAAGGGTATTATTTTGCCACCCGCCCAGCTGAACAACGTCGCACCGCAGGGAACTCGTCCGAAACTACAACAGAGTATTATAGGGTTTAAAGGTTTGGGAGAAGGCTGCCTTTCAAAGGGCTTTAGGGATTGAGTACGTAGGATTTATAGGGTTTAGGGGGTTTAGGGTTTAAGGGCTCCTTTAAGGGTATTATACGGTTTAGGGTTTGGGAAAAGGCGGCCTTTCAAAGGGTTTTAGGGATTGAGTACATAGGATTTATAGGGTTTAGGGTTTAGGGGATTTAGGGTTTAGGGTTTTGAGTAGGGCTTGGGGGGTTTAGGGTTTAGGGGTTTTTTGGGTTTTGATGGGGTTTAGGGTTTGGGGTGGAGGGTTGCGAGTTTAGGGTTTAGGGATTTGCCTTTTAAAAGGGGTTTCGGGATTGAGTAGGGTCTAAGGGCTTTAGGGTTTAGGGTAGGGTCTAGGGAGTTTTGGGTTTAGGGGGTGTAGGGTTTAGGGGTTCAGGGGGCTAACAAAAACATAGGGCCCTAACCAAACCCTAAACCCTAAACCCCTAAACCCAAAACTCCCTAAACCCTAAACCCTACATTGGGGTACGATGGCACCATGGTCTTACGCGGGAAGCCGAAGGAGCTCTCTGGTTGTGGGGTGTGTTAAAGCATAAATATACCTAGGGTTTAGGGTTTCGACACGCACACTCGCTCACAGGCAGGCACGGTTTAGGGTTTAGGGTTTAGGCCAGAACCCTGGGGAACTAAAGATTAAATTTTGGGAGTATTTAGGGAGTTTCTGTAGGGATTATCGTACCCCAAAAAGGTTAAAGGTTGCCTGCTCTACTACTAGAGAAAAAGGAGCCGAACAAGGCAGTACTCGACCACTTGCTTTTTCTTTTTTAGCGGGAGCAGTCTTAGCGTTCTGATGCAGATACTCGCAAACAGCAGGCAAAGACAAAGATACCTGATAGGCGTTCCAACTAGCGGTGACACCAGCGATTCAGGGCTTTAAGGGTTTGCAGCCTTCAGGGTCGAGGGTCTCAGGGTTTTCGGGTGGTGAATATCTGTTGCGACCTCCAGGTTCAAATCAGGGCCCCTAGACCCTAAACCCCTAAACCCTTAAACCTCCGGATAAAGCCCCCCCCCCCAGGATCGGGCCTGGGTGTCATAACCCGAAACCTCCTCATCGCCAAAGATGGTACCGTCACCATCCATGTCACGAAGAGAAAAGAGCATGCCCTCCTCCGGCTCGAACAAAGAGAGTGGCCGAAGAAAAAAAGCCATCGAAATCCACAGATTCTCAAATTTACCATGACACCTGAGTGTTCTAGGGCTTATACGTCCTAAACTGTAGACCCTGCCGGTGTGCTTGCAGATGTATATAGGCGCACACATCACGGCTCCTCGTTGCCGACGAAGACGGTGCCGTGCGCGTCGATGGTGGGAGCACTCCACCTGGATAGCCCAAAGAAGCCGCTGAAAATATTCGCAGATGAGATATTCCTATGCCATTTAAGAATTTTTTGACGCTCACACTGACGACTGGTGGATCCACCTGATATAATGTCTACCTATCAAGAACGCTGTCATACTGGGGCTTGCCCTAAGCCAGCAACAAATGTACAGGCGTAGAATGTAAGGGTTTAGGAGTCTACCTTAACCTTATAAGGCCCGTTCCAGGCAGAAGCCAGGTTTGGGAAATGGATGTGAGGGAGTATAGAAATGGATGTTGGAAATGAACCTTACGGGAACATCCATTAACACTCTGAACTGGGAATGG
>BGNK01000542.1:119727-182464 GCA_003297005.1 Symbiodinium sp. clade A Y106
GGCTGGGGGTCCGAAAATGGATGTTGGTTTCCGGGCCCGCCGGAAAATGGATGTTGGTTTCCGGGCCCCGCCGAACAATGGATTGCAAAATGGATGTGGGATTTACGCTGGCCGTGCAATATGGATCCAAAATGGCTGTTGGGATTCACGCCTAACCGCAAAATGGGTGTAGAATGGCAACGTCTGGGAAAAGTCCTATGGAAGGGCGGTCTCCANTGGGATTTACGCTGGCCGTGCAATATGGATCCAAAATGGCTGTTGGGATTCACGCCTAACCGCAAAATGGGTGTAGAATGGCAACGTCTGGGAAAAGTCCTATGGAAGGGCGGTCTCCAGATGATTTGTTTCGGGCGCTGGGCGGTAGAATCTGTTGAGCGAAATCCGCCAACCATCAGACCCACTGGAAGCACTGACGCTCTGGCTACGGCTCCCAATCCAGGCTCCTACTCATCGTCGCTCCCTGACATGCTGACCTAATGCCTCTTCACAACATGGCTGCAAAATGTATGTTCTGTAACAACTCCTGAAACAAACGGATGCATTATCCACATTGGATTAACAACTCATTTCTCCTAGTAACAGAAATCAACGTTGGTTTGACACATCCATTCTGCAGCCATTCTGTGATTTCAGCGCATCAAGGTTTTCTGCCANTGGATTAACAACTCATTTCTCCTAGTAACAGAAATCAACGTTGGTTTGACACATCCATTCTGCAGCCATTCTGTGATTTCAGCGCATCAAGGTTTTCTGCCAGAGAGGCCCTTATAACCTTAACCCTGAAGAACCTACCTTTTTAGGGTTCCTTATTATGATTTCCTTATATAAGTCCTTAAAAAAGTAGGTTCTTCAGGGTTAAGGTAGGGCTTAAGCGGGGGAGGCTAGAAGGCTCTCTGGATAAGGTCAGATACGAAATATCCCCAAGGCCCAGCCAAAACAGTAGAACCCCTATGTTGCGACCCTATACTAGTACGGGGTTCTTTATAGGCCCATAACCCCCTAAACCCTAAACCCTAATACCCTAATCCCTAGACCCTAAACCCTAATCCCTAGACCCTATAAACCCTAATCCCTAGACCCTAAACCCTAATCCCTGAACCCCCAAGGCCCAGGCACCCGTTCGGCAGGCACATGCCCCGGATGCCTTTGGCTGCTCGCATTGCGAGGCCCTCGAGATCTCCTCGCAGGGTTTAGGGTTTGGGAAAAGGCGGCCTTTCAAAGGGTTTTAGGGATTGAGTACGACTAAGGCTTGGGGGTTTGGGGGTTTAGGGGTTTCGAATTTAAGGTTTGGGGGTTTCGGGTTTAGGGGTTTAGGGGTTAGGGGTTTAGGGGTTTCGGGTTTAGGGGTTTAGGGGTTTCGGGGTTTCGGGTTTAGGGGTTTACGGGTTTAGGGGTTTCGAGTTTTACGGGTTTAGGGGTTTCGGGTTTAGGGGTTTCGGGTTTAGGGGTTTAGGGGTTTAGGGTTTAGGGGTTTAGGGGTTTAAGGTTTAGGGGTTTGGGGGTTTAGGGGTTTCGGGTTTTCATGTAAGCTTGCTTATGTTTTTCTAGTGCTTAGGCCAGGGAGTCCTTCATGACTAGAATAAGGGTTTGGGTATATATTCGTGTATAAATACATGAACAAATCAATAAATTTGTATATATACATATATATATATGTATACAGAGATAGATATATAGGGGCGATGAAGGAATAAACCTCTATGAGACAACTGAGACAATATTTTGGGCGTCCGTTTCCGAAACCCTAAACCCCAAGCCCTAGCAGCATTTAGGGTATAATAGAAGGGTAGTCCCCGGACCCTCAAATCTGAACCCTGTAACCCATAAACCCTCTTAACCCTGAAAGCTCTAACTGTCTAACCCTAAGGGTCCAAGTACCTAATTTTTCATATACTCTCCCAAATAGTAACCTACGTAGCTACTATCCTAAACCCGAATACCTAACTATTTGGTCCTTTGGACCCATGGGGTAACTCCTAAATCAAGCGGCCCGAGCCCCTAAATCCTACGCCCCAGCTCTCGACCTGCTTGAGATGGCCCCAGCTGCATGGGGCCATGGAAGACCCAGCGCAAGATGCCTGTGTCCGCATCGTGGACTTGCCTTTGGTTTAGGGGATTTGGGTTCAGGCAATTCGCTTTAGGGTTTTAAAGGAGACGATTATATACAGACTATTCTAGGGAACCACTCTCCCACTCCCCCTGAAGTATCAGTAAGTTGCACATCGCAGGTGGCGAACTGCATCACTTGCTGGCAGATGGGCATCCTTACTTGCCCAGGACTGCAATGCAAGGACATGAGAGGGCATACTTTCACGGATCTACTAGTTACTAGATTGTGCAGACCCCCAAGAACAGTTGAAGGCTCCGATAGCACTAGATCAATGATGAAGAACCCAAGCTGTATCAAAGACAGTCATAAATTCTACCTGCCCAATTACGAGGCCCCAAACCCTAAACCGTTTTTTAACGCGGTCTATCTGAACTTCTCCCAAAACCTTGACCAAGCATCACAACCGACAGACCAGGATAGTTCTTCACCTTCCCAATGGCCGGTGCATTGTTCGGCGGTCGTGGTGTCACAACCTACGCTTCCAGAAATGCGGCTTCGGGTCCAGGGTTTGGGGACTCTCAAAAAACTTATATTAACTAAGGACTACACATTCTCCCAACACTAGAGCCCAGTCCCAAACCAAAAACGCGTATGTGTGCGACTGCAAAAACTGAAAATTAATGTATATCAAAATATACCATATATATATATATATACACACACATAGATTCTGTATATGTGTTGCATGTATACACATATATATATATATATAGATAGGGAAGAAGTCCCCCCTGCTCTTGCTGAAGCTGAAAACGGATACCCCCAGAAACAACGGGGAAAACTGTTACTACTGGGTGCTTTGGCAACCTTCCAAATCAGAGTGCCGTCAGTAATGTTAAAAGCGCTCAATGTCCCAGGGTTGAACTCGCTGAGGTCATCGAAACCTGCAAGCTTTCAGGCTACGCGGGAGCTTGCTAGGTTCTTAAAGCGATAGGAGTTTAGGGCTTAGGGCTTTGCGATGTAGAGTTTAGGGTCTACCCTAAGTGGCAGATCCTTCTTAGAAGGGCCCGCACAGAAGGTACCCACGGTTTAGTTTAGGGCTTTGTTATGGTATTGGGGTCGTCCCTCAAACCTGGTAATTCGTTGTTGTGCACTGTGAAAACCATCCCGTTGCCGACGGCTGCGCCGCCATCTGTCCAGGTCCCATCCTTTCCACCATTCTTCCAGCGCCTTGCAATTCCGGCATAGCAAGATGTAAATGTCATGCTTGGTCTCATTGTTCTTCTTGTTGAAAATGGCTATTGCAAACATCTTTGTGCGGAAAAACGGGACATGTAGTTAACAAGCAGAACTTTAGCAGTTGTTCCGAACTGCGGGATTTTGGATGGATTTGGGGGCGGGTCCTACTATTCGCACACTCCGCTGCTTTGTTCTTGGGCGTCTTGCCTTGTCTATACCAGCTTGCGGCAGGTGCTTTGGGAATGGCTGTCGCTGTTGCTTGTCATTTGCTCACTCGGCTACTGCTTGTCTTGGTGTCGGCTCTCAGTAGACCGTGTACGTCTAATCGGGTCTGAATACTTTTACATTATGGTAAGGTTTTGCAGTATAGCATACGGTTGTCCCCGAAGCCCTATGGCCGCTGCTGAGAATAATCCTAAGCCCAGCAACACCAAATTTCAAAACAACATCTGGAAAACATTTTCCAGAGCAGCCCGAGGTGCACGGCTCCGGTTTGCAAGTCCAGTCGGTAGGCCTTACCCGTGAGGTCTTGAAAAATGAAGTCGCCGTTGTCCACGAAGAGCGGTAGAAAGTTCCAAACCTGCGGCAGACCCTAAACCCCGAAAGCCCTAAACCCTACCCCATGGGTCCAAAGGACCAAATAGTTAGGTATTCGGGTTTAGGATAGTAGCTACGTAGGTTACTATTTGGGAGAGTATATGATAGTTAGGTACTTGGACCCTTAGGGCTAGTTCCAACTCCCCCAAGTCCCAACCTCGAAGGCGGCTTTGAAGCCTGAAGCCTCTGCGACCCCCAAACCCTCAACGCGAACACTCTTATAGGCCCCTTATAGCCTATACCCAAGCCCGCTGCGACCCGAAACCTTAACGAACCCCACAGCCCTATTCCCGCCAGCAGCCTTAAGACCCTTAAGTCATAAGAACCCGTAAACCCTAAAGACCGCTTTTTCAATAAACCGTACGGAAGGCCGACCCCTAAACGGCCCTAAACCCCTTGCTGCTGGCCCCGAAACCCTAAACCCAAAAGCCCTGAAACCCCAAACCTTAACCCCTAAACCCCAAACCCTAAAACCCTAAACCCCCCTAAACCCTAAACCCCCCTAAACCCTAACCTTAAACCCCTATAAACCCAAAGCCCAAAAGCTCTTAAAGCCCAAAGAAAAAGCGCAGTGAGCGGCTGGATTGTCCGGCTCAAAGCTCCAAAGCGGGCTTCCGTTGCTGGCGTTCAGGGCCTGGACCTGGCAATACCGAAAAGGCTAATAGGGTTTCGGCGCTCACACTCGGACAATCCAGGCGAGGCATATGGTTCGAGGTCTGAAGAGTGAAACTACACTAACAGAGACCATGTCACGACTGCGAAGCAAGAAGAGGTCTAATAGGGTTTAGGGCTTTAGGGTTTTAGGGTTTTTGGGTTTAGGTTTTAGGGTTTAGGGCTTAGGGGGCACTAGTAATAACAAATGGGAAAATCATACTGAGAAACATAGCGCTGATAGTGATAGCAATAACAACATTAAATTTAGTAATACCGGATAAAAGCAGTAGTAACATACAAAGAAAAAAGAAAGAATGATGACTAGAATAGGGCCCAGTTTGGCGGAGTGTGGTAGCATAATATCAATGAGGCTGTAGGGTTGGGGCTCAGGGTCAGGTGTACGCCTACACCCAAAAATCCCAAACCCAAAGCTTCGGCCTCTAAGCCTCGATGATCCAAAATGGCACCATATTGTGATTCCCTTCATTGACACTTCGGAGCCTCTGGCAAAGTGTAGTACATCAGCTCCTCTTAAGCCCAGTGAGGGAACTCCCAAACCCCCGAAACGAACCTTTCAAGAACCTAGCGCCAAACTGTTACAAACCCCCTTAATAAAGGGACCATAAAGGCACCCGCAAAAAACCACAAAGCTGTGCTGGCCTTGTGGTTTGCCGAGCCATGTGGCCCCGGCTCCTGCCAGTCGCACGCCGCGAGCACCACGCCATCGTTTGCCATGGTGAACCCATTGTCCTTTTGGGGTTTAGGGCCTAGGGCTGCCACGGTGAAGTCGTCGTCGTGGTGTTCCAGTGAGAGAGCTGGTGTTAAGAGGATTGCACATGTTTGCAAAGGCTTCAGAATGTTCAGGGTTTTAGTGTTTGTTGGCGGGCTGTAAGAGGATTTATAGGGTTAAGGTTTTTCAGGGTTGTGTCCTTTTCTTGCTTGTACAAGCTGCTGAAGAAGAGTCAAGCCTGTTTTTATTTCTATTTGCTGGGGTCTTCCGGGTTCTACATGATAGTTCCTCAGATAAAGCCAAAACAAGAGTCATCAGGGCCTCTGGGAAGTGGCTTTTGCACGAAACCATGTTCAAGGGAATTCTTTTACAGTGCTTTTGAAAACGGCATATCATGCTATAACAGACTGCAACCCACTATAATTCCGCTGTGCTACATTTTCCTTAAATCAAAGGTGGCCTCAATTATGTCAATTCCGTCTGTGCAGGCGAGTCCTGCCCAATCTCCTCACTGATCTGGGTCTTCCAGACCACCTCGCCCTTCTCCATGTCCTCCGGGCCATTTCGGGCTCAGGGTTTAAGCTTTCGGGTTTGGGTTTAGGGCTTAGGGTGTACTGAGTTGCCTCGGTGCCCCCCGCTTCTGGCCCAGATGCACCCCAAAACCGAAACTAGACAATTGATCCCAAGCCCAAAAGGTCCAGAGCGACGACATTCCCCTTGGTGTCGCTTCCAAAAACCTTGCCGTCGTAGAGGGAGGGAGCATCCATCATCTCTGCGGGTAAAGAGATGTGCTCCCTTAGTTGCTGAGTTCATTTGTTCCCAACAGTGTACACTGGGTAGTATTATCCAAAGTGCTCCCTGAGATTGTGAAGCTTAGTTGCTGAGTTCAGAAGTTCCCCAAAGAAGCGTAAGGCGTATCCACTCAGCTACGAAGGACGTCGAAAGGGCCATTGCTTAGGGCTCTGGAAACAAAGGAAGCGCAGGCTCCTCCTCTCAGGGCTTACTTTAGCCCTGAATAACCTGCCTTTTTTAGGTTGCTTTGGGTTCAGGTAGGGTTTAGGGTTTCCAAACCCCTAAACCCTACACCGCACCACAGAATCGGCGAGGATCCAGAGCTGCTTGCCATTCGGATCGAACTTTCTCACCCCGTCCGCACCGGAGAGGTAGACGTTGCCTGGAGAGGTGTTAGGCAACGATATTGTTGGGCCGTTTAGTTTAGGTGTTGCAGGGCATCAGGGGTTGTGTTTTTTTGTTAGGGGGTTCTGTGCAGAAGGGCCGATCCTGGCGTTATTGGAATATTGTCTTCCGAGAGGCTTCATGAGGGGCTCATGGTACTACTTGCTCATCAGGCCTTGTTCTCATACATTCGTACTCGAATTCTTGAATTGACTCAGACTTTCAGAAGTTGAGCTTTTGGAGTTTCGGGGCCGGGCTTGACGGAACCGGCATTTTTCCCGAAGGCACCTAGGAGAGTCAAAAGACTTATGAATGAAACCACGGCTCTGTGGCGATTTGGGGCTTAGGGCCTAGGGTTCCATAGAAGCCGAAATAGGTACCCTTTTGAATCCTTCCGGCTCTCCACCAGGCAGGCAAGGCTCCACACAAGTCGAAGCTCCAAGACCCTATTCAAACTTTGAAGGCCCTTATAATATGCTAGATCTAAGTAGACCCTACCAACCCTAAATCCTAAATGGATGATCGGACGAATGTTCGCAGGGGGCTAACAGCTCTGACAAAAGTGGGAACCAAAACCGCACAGCGATCGCGCAGGGTACTTGGAGACACTGCAACGGCTCCACAGGACTTTGATCAACTTTGATTATTTTTATGACTTATACGTAGGGTAACTAACCCCTATTTCAATCTATCAAGTACTGATGGCTCTATGTACATCGTATTTTGACAAGTTTATTGATAGAATTTGGGGGTTACCCCAACCCAAGCCCCGCGTTTAAAGACCACATTATCCCCCAAAGACTTCCAAATCCCTAAGAGGGTTGTGTGTACAGGATGTCCCGCCCGTAGTTTCGGGGTTCATTTCGTCTTCAAGGCGAGTTGCGCTTATGGTCAAGCGCCGTTCCATAGGTCAACGTCGCGAACCTTCGTGCCGCTGAAGTGAAGCCTATTATAGGGCCCGAGACATGTCTACCGAATACCTAACATAACGGCTTATGTATGGTCTGATCGGGGTTTTGAGGGGCACTAGTGCTGTGGTTGGGGCAAAGCACAGACCACAGGCAGCTGCAAAGTAGCAACCTGATAAGAGCAAGTGCACTTGAAAGGAACATCTTCATGTGGAGTAACCCTCGCAAGGAACCAGAACCCAACATCCTGACCCCAATATCCGAAAATCTTTCAACGCCTTGCGCGGGGACACTGGGCCATCTGGGTTGAAGCATGCTTGTTGAGATGATCCACACGTAGCAGAGTCAACAGAAAATTGCTCCTGCGAGGTATCAAACGGTAATAAATCACTTTCAAGCCCTCTGCGACCCCTTTGCTGCGATCTCCTTGCAATGTCTTTGAAAGATACAACCTACTTCTTCATCGGGTCTTCAGTCTGAATCCAGAACAGAAAGCGCATGCGAGGCCAAGAGACCTGATGAAAAAAGACCTGAAATCATGCTGAGGACTCCTCTGAAGCTTCAAGGGAACCCTCAAGTTATACTTTAAAGGACAAAGGGTTTAGGGTTTAGGAACGCCTATGAAGTACCCTTTAAAGGAACCCTCAAGGTAGCCTCTGAAGGAACCCTTAAGGTACCCTTAGTGACCACTCTTCGGCCCCTCTGGGGCAGTACTCTGACTCCCGGCCTTCCATCAGGATGGGACCAATTCCACGCATGCCTCAGTCGCTAAGTTCATAAGCCCCAAAAAGTAGTGTACACTTTCAGTTTTATATTGGGTAATACTACCCCCAAAAGTGTAAAGTGTATGCACTCAGCTACTAAGATGCTTGTGCGCAAGGTCAAACGGAGCTGAGGCGTTGGAGACCGCGTAGTACGGGAAGTTTCCACGTCCCGACGACCAGTGGTATACGTCGGCCTCTTCGAAGGGAAAGTGTGGAGATCGAGTATAGAGGCCTGAATAGTTCGACTAGCTGGAGTTTGTTGGTTCTTGTTTTCGATGGCAAGCCTTGCAAAATGTGCAGGACCTGATCTGATTGCAAAATCAATGTCTGCTGAAGCTGTGTTCGTAAATGTTCGTAATGTCCGAGTTGCCCTAAGGGTCTAAGTATACCAATGCGGCATATACCTTTCAATGGCCAAACAATAGTACATCTATGTTGATATGTTGGAACCTTTGAAACAAGTGCATGAATGCATGGAATGTGAGGTATCACAGCACAGACCATAAACCCTTTTTTACACAGCGCTTGACTCAAAACCAACATCTACGCTGGGTGCGCCTTCTTCCCGCTGCTCTCGCGCGCTTGCGCCTTTGCCTGCAGCATTGAAAGGCCAGGCCGGTCTCCGTCCTTGCCTCAGTCATGGGTTTCTTCCAGCACCCCCCAACTACCCGCTATTATAGCCTAGATACCCACTAATTAATTATTGAGGACTATAAGGGCTCTATTAGAGGGTATTTAGGGGTTCCTGGTCCACTACGGTTAAGGGTTAAACGAGGAGAAGAAACAACCATGCAGTTGAATGGGAAAGGGCTGCCGTATGGGGGGGGCAGTTCAAGTGTTTCACAACAACCTAGCTTGCAGAAGTTTTGTCAATTCAAAGAGACCCTAACCTACAAAAAAACCTAGTCCCTCAAGACGCTAAGCTCCAAAACATAGGCCATATAGACCCTCAAACCCTTCACGACCCAAGCCACAAACGACCAGAGCACTGCTCCCATGGATTTGCTGGCAGGCGGCAGTCTGCCTCCACAGCGCCGCCCAAGCAGCATCCGACCGACACAGCGGCTAAGGAAGCCCAAATTCGCCGGGCCATTCGCTTCAAAATTCGGCGAAACCGAGGTGAAACCAAAAGTTGATATGAACAACACAGCCGAGGTCTTTCAGCCGAGACTGCAACGGAAAGCCCAATTGGACAGCCCGGAAACCAGCGACTAGGCAGCACTATACTTGACTAAGCTGTACTGTACTATACTGTACTGAACTGCGTTGAACTGTATACTAAAACATACTCTACTGTATTGTATACTAAACTATATATTGCCTGCACGGGGTTCCGAAAATTGAGGATAGCTTCTTTCGGGGTCGTTGAATGCGGCGTACTTTTGCCAGCCACATTAAGGTCTCCTAGTATCTGAACCTCTTGATATACAAAAAATGTGCCCAAGCTTTGCCCCTGCTTCGCGTGTCTTGTGCGGTTTTGTCTTGACGCACGTGATTCGTCTGTAGGTGTTCCTTGTTGTTCCTCTCTCTCGCCCTTTCTCGCTGGCTTTCTCTCGGTTTGTCTCGTATGGCATGAACGGCCCGAGCCTTTGCAGACGGGTCTAGTTTCCAGTGCCTCATCTGTGGCTCTGAAACAGTTGGTAATAGCGCCCAATCTCGACCCATGATCACGACTTTAAAGGCCACTACCTATAGCAACCCTGAAACCCTTACAAATCACGAGAACACCCATCAAAAGGTGCGCCCACTGGCAGTTAACTCTCACATCGCCCAGTAGCCCACAAAACTGCATCGCCGCGCGCGAAGCCGCCCTGGGCTCTTGGCAGCTAGGGCTTTACGCTTTGAGGTGTGCCGCAAAGTGGAGGTCTAAGGGGTTTCAGGGTACAGGGCTTTGGGGGTTTGAGGGTACAGGGTCCGTTTCGGATTTGTTGCCTCCTATCAGGGTTCCGAGTGGATGTTTTAAGGGCTTTTGTTTGTAGGGTTTGGGCTGATCTGAGGCTGCTGACAATGTCACTGATGCAAGGAAACCACACACATACACACACACTGGGAGTAACTCCATTAAGCGAAATTTGCACAGAAGGAATCGCTTACAAATATTCGGCACCAAAGACTGCACAAACAGTCTGGTGGAATACGCGGGCCATGCTAGAACCGCTTGTGAAGCGGGTCGAAGCTTTCGATGCATGTTTCACTTGTGACGTCACTCTTTGGCTAGTTATTTGTCTGAACAACCTAAGAATACATCTGCTTTTGCTGACTCTAAGCGGACACCGGAATAATCGCGAAGCAGTTGAGCGGAGTAATGTGCGAGTCAAAAGAAGGTGCCGAGTGCTCGTACACATGACAAGACAGGGGTGCCTGTTAGATGTTTAAAACCCAACTTATAACACTTTTGCGGGCTGTAACATAGGCAGAAGCCTTTTGTTCCAGCTGCGTTCTCATGTGCTGGTAGCAGTCTAGGATCCTAAACGCTCGAGATAAGAAGCAAAAAGCTTGCTGCAATCCAAGCCATAGCTGCTCCAGTACTCAGCACGCCCGAGCCCATCTCATTCCGTAGGTACGCCTGCCACACCAAGCCGCCGCACGCTCCACACGCTCTCAATCCTACACCGGCTAATAGCCGAAGGCGCATAGCATCCCAGCACCTTTCCTGTTCGATCTCATCCCGCGTCAGTTCTTGGCTGCCGAAGCCACAGTGTCGAATCTGGCTTTCCATTTCTTCAGAAGCAGCATGCATTTTGACAGCCATGCCAAACCTCTTTGCCTAGACATACAAGAACTGTAGCCCAATACCCTGTGTTTGGCGAACTACTGTCTGGTTCTTAGTAGGGCATAGTAGTCCCCATATAATCCCCAATAATAGTCTCCATAACCCATTCCCCCATTCCCTACTAAGAACCAGACAGTTTGTGATCAAGGGAGAACTCCCCAATCTCTTGAACCCGAACACGCTCCAAAGCTGAAACTGAGATTCCCAAAGCCCCAATGCCATGAAATCCTGGCTTACTTGGAGGTTCATGGGGAGTTATAAGTGGGGTCATAAGTAAGGCAACTATATAATATATAGTAGTTATAACAATTATTACGGGACTTATAACCCCACTTATAACTACCCAGGAACCTCCAAGTAGGGTTTAGGGGTCAAAGGAATTAGTGCTTGTTGTTCTGCGCAGTTCAGCAGGGCAGGGGTTGAGAAAGAAGGGCCATAGCCACGCAGCTTGAGCTCGTTTCGAACCCCTCAGGGAAAATGAAAGAGCCCGAGACCTGTTTGAGGAATCTGCCATGAACAACATCACGGATACCTCTCCACTTTACATATAGACCCCCTATGAGTGTGTGGTTAATGCAGGCCCATTAAGACTTTACACAACCCTCACATGGTATGCCGCCCTTCTGATGCTCGATGACCTGAGGTACACAGCATTACACAGCTTCTGACCCTTTACAACTGGGCTCTCACCCCCTGACCCTGAACCCTACACCTGAAACCCTAACTAAATAAGGTTTACCCTAAACCCTGAACTCTAAATCAGAAAAACTAGGCCCTAACTCCTAACTAAAGTTGAATTTTCGGCTTTCATGGAGAGCTCGAGCTCTTCGGCCTCTTGGGCAGAATCCGCAACGGATTTGGCAAGACCTTGCCAGCTAAACCCGGGTTGAGCGCTTCAGCTTACGGTTGCAAGTTTGTTTTTTAAACGTCCCTTCTTCGTCTCGCAAGGATCCGAGAAGCGGTTTGTCAGTTGAGGGTTTAGGGTTCCAGAGCTTCAGCTTTTGAGAGTTGAGTTGAAGGCTTGGGTTTTCGGGCTCTGGTTGCTTAGGGCTGCGGGTCCAATCACCTACCATTTCGGCGTCAAGGCTTCGACATTAGTACACCGCAACACACAGGTCCCATAGTGATTCGTCACGGTCTTTCTATGGGGAGGGGTCCTTTTCACTACGACGACAAGAGTCCGCGTAGCCAGGATCCGACGATGTAGGGCTCTGTGCTACTGCTACGATCCCCTTATAATACTACTCTCTCTGAACGTCGTAGGAGTTGGGGTCGTTAAGGGGATTCCAGTCAGAGCTTCGGTTTTCAGAAGGCTGTTGGGGCTCCTTTCGAGCCATGGTTTGGGTGCTAGCGCCGGGTTAGGATTTAGGGTGGTGATTGCTTTAGGGACTTTCGGGTTTATACGGTTTTACACGGTCTGGAGCTTAGCGTTTTAGGGCTTTGGGGCTCAAGGGTCTATGGCATTAGGGTCCTTTCTGGCGCTAAGTAAGGGCTTACTGCAAGGGTTCTTAGGTGCTGAAGAGCTTAGTGGAGCTTCGGGTTAAACCCTAAACGCTAAGGTTTCGACTTGGGTTTCGAGTTCGGGGCACAGGACCCGAGTCTAAGGCACTGCGTTTAGAGTCTATGTTTTGGGGCGGCGGCGAAGGCGAAGGCGGCGCTAAAGTTTCGAGATGGCCCCCCGAAAATTCGGAAGTCGCTAAGCACACAAAGACAGAACCCAGCAAAATCCTAGGTGTCAGGGTTCAGGAATCCTAGAATCACAAACCTCCCAAACGATAACATGCGATCACCGCCGGAACCACTATTCTTCTGCGATGCACAGCTTTTACCGGCAAACCTATACTGCACGTCAGTGTAGCCGAAGCCTAGCTTTTCCAGCACCCTAAGGGTTTAGGGTTTAGGGGTTTAGGGTTTTAGGGTTTAGGGGTTTAGGGTATTTATAGGTGTCTTAAGAAACTGTGTAGTGATCAGAAGAATCAGAACAAGGGGTCATCGGGAATAGTATTGCTACTTATACAAGCTCCTTGTTACACCCCCGATCCTCGGGTCGGGACCTTTCACACTTGACAACACTCCGCTGCGCCACACTGCAAAATTCTGATCATGAATGGTCACTCTAAGCTGCCACGCCAGTGTCATACAGCCTCAACCCTAAACCCTAAACCCTAAGACCCTAGAACCCCTAAGACCCTAAACCCTAAACCCCTAAGACCCTAAACCCTCAACCCTCCCTAAATACGACCCAGGAGCCCGAGCCCCAAAAATCGAACCTTTGACTCTGGATCTCCCAAATCCGAACCCCTTTAATGTAGGAAGCTGATTAAGAAACCTTGGGCCTTTATTAGGGTTCCTTAGATGAATCCTACTATTTTGGGGTTAGAGGCCCAGGGTTTCTTAATCAGGTTCCTACATTAAACAGATTCACGAACATGAATCCAGGTGGCTCTTCGGAAGGAAGTTGTCCAGCACGCAGTAGCCATGATCACGCAGCATCCTCGATGTAGTTCGTTTTCAGAAGCAAGCATTTAGCGAGCATGGTGCCAACAAGTATAGAACATCGTTGAGAATTGTCCTGACAAGACATTCCTGAACATTTCTCTGCAGATTTTTGCAGGTCTACAGCTTCTTACAAACAAAAAAGCTTGCCAAACAGCCAAAGCACGAGACCACCTTCTCTGACGCAGATGAGCTCTGCCACCAGAGCTCCTCCTTCGCAGCTTCCTGCAAACAAAACCCCCAAGGATTTTTTGCAGCGGGCATCCAAATACAAGACTAGGTTCCTGAGTAGCCCTATAATGGTAAGAGTGAGAGTACCCTTTTTCCTACTATTCGGTTTTAATAAGGGGACCCTAATACAAAAAGGGCAAAAGGGTAGTACTCATGAACCTAGAAGAAGCTACCGTCCTGCGGGATTGAGGGGGTTTCGGCTCTATGATGTTTAGAGCCTACAGAATGAGGTGTAGTGGTGTAGTTGATGGGTGGCTGGAATTGACACTTCATGGTTGGACCACAGTCCCAGTTGCCCGTTAACCTCAACCCCAAAGACCCCTAAACTTCCAAGTCTTGGGCGGGAGAGACTTGATCTCTGCATCCCCTGCCTTCACGCTTAAGCGCCCTTAGAACCATAGTAGACACATTATGTTAGTCATCCCTTGGAGTTGTACTATAGCAAAACAAAGTAGTTTAAAACAGCGCTAAAGCCAAGACCCCGCCATAAAGCAAGTCTCAACCAGAGAGAATCTTCAACAAAGCTCCAAAAACTCACAGAGTCTCCGCGTCAGCACCACCCCCCACCCCAATCTCAATCTCCGAAAAAACCCAAGCCTAAACCCTAAACTTCCAGAACCCCTCAACATCCCTTTCTGCATCCAGCCTAAACATCTCAATACACTAAAACTGTAAATTCAGCAACCCAGAAACACTCCCGGTACAATAAACCCACAACCCTATTCTAATGATTAGGCCCTACATTATCCCTTTCTACTCCTCTGTTTCGGCTCGGAACCCGATCCCAAGTTTCAATGCTTCCGGCCTCGAGCTCGGCGCTTGCTTTCGCCACCTTGGGAGCTCTCGCTTCGCCTTGGCGCAGGAAGCGCCAGTACCTCTGAGCCCCTGGCACCCAAGAGGGTTTAGGGTGTTTGGGGGTTTAGGGTTTACGGAAACAACATGATGTTGCGGAATATCCGATTACTCATATATTGTGCTCGCAAGATGCAAAGCTGCGAAGGTTGTTTTACTTGCCCCCGTGGGCTCCTAGCAAAAAAAGTTCGAAGATAATTCATAGGCGAGCCGAGATGCTCGAAGGCGTAGGCATCCCACCAGCTGGCCAGCGAGGGGGCTTAAGGTGTTCGGGACCTTAATCCCAGACCCCCGGGAGGATCCACAAAGTAGATCCCTTAATGGGGGGTTCCTATAAAGTACCCTTAGTAGTATGGGCGTTTAGCATGTATGCTTTTTTTCTCCGGTTTTCGGCCAGACCAACCAGCATCTTGTTTTGCTTTGCATGGGGGGATAGAGAGGATAGAAGGCGGGCGTGTTTGGGGTCAGTTTGTTGGAGACCTCGGGAAAATTATGGCTGAGGATTGGATGCTGAACCAAGGTCCTTTCGAAGGCCTGAAGACCTGAACTTACCTACGTGATGAAGGTCTCGTTATGGTTGCACCTTCCCAAGATAATCACTTCGGCCCTCCAGTGTTCATCAAGCACCTGTCGCCCAGAAGCATCTGCAGATAGTTCCATGTCTCCTGGCATTCATTTTCGACTTTAGGGGACGGTCTCATTGACTAGGCGTCGATGTCAGTTACACGTCCCCCAAACTATTCATAGTTACGGCTCTACATTAAACAATAAGGGAAATTCATCCCAAATCGATACCTAGCTGAGACTCTTGTATTCAGACACAGGGTCTGCAAACGGACAGCGTGGTTCTGTTTAAAGTTGCAACCCCGACTGTCGCTTGCCATACTCTCTGGTTGAGATCTTTGCACCCTAAACCCGTAAGCCCAACATCCCCAACCCCTAAACCCTAAACCGTGAAGCGCAAAACCCAGGCCTAAAGGTCACACCGCCTGGCGCCTTTGAAGGCTTCTAGAGCTCTAGGGGACTATACTTTCAGGATATGGGCATTCAGGCCCCCTACCCCCCGCTCCCCCTACCCCCCTAAGGGTCCCTATGACTCAATCCCAAGAGATTTCTGCAGTCCAGGGTCCCACTCATAGAGAGTACCGATGGAAGGAGGTTCAAGAGCCCATTTGGCATCCTGCTGGGGTTTTAGGGCTTTCTTCTCCCTAGGTTTAGGGTTTAAGGCCTTAGGGTTTAGTGTAATGTAGGAAGCTGATTAAGAAACCTTGGGCCTTTATTAGGGCTCTGGATATGGATCCTAATATATTGGGGGTTCTATTACTCCAAGCAGTCTCCAATCAAGACACTTCTACTGCGGCGTTGTTGCTGCCGCTGACTCTGAGACTCTAGCCTGTGTCGCTGGAACAGTCATTGCTGCGGCAATTCTTTGGGATACTCTTCGTCTTCTTGCGAACATCACCACAACGTATCGTCATCTCTCTCTCTCTGCCGTGCCATCATCAAGAGTCTCGCAATGCAAGGGCACGAAATCGCAGGCGTATCGTCATCACCCATCGGCAAAATCTTCCTTTGCACCGTCGTCAACTTCATCATCTGTGACACTGCCACTATCTTCAGCCTGTTCTCATTTTCATATCTGTCGTCATGAAGGCCACTGCGATTTTCAGTTTGCGACTCTTCTGCACCACGCCATGCTTGTGACATACCGTTTGCAAACCATGTGCTGAATGGTGCTGTTTGGCCCGTGGCTCAGATTGCAACGGTGATCATGACCATGATGCTGCCGCTTGCTGCTGCGGCCTGTTTGAAGTTGGGCTGGTCGTCTGAATGCAGGTGCATAGTAAGGTTCCTGCTTCAGACTAAGACTGACTAAGACAGCAAATCGTCACAACAACTGCTCGCATCATCAAGGTCTACTAGACCTCAAACCCTACCTAAACCCTAAACCCTAGACCCTAAACCCTATGTGGGACCTTCAGGTTTCAGAGCTTCAAATTCGACGGATCTTCATACGTATGCAAACTGCCGGGAACCGGGCTTTGGCTGCTGCATGCTCACAATACATGTTAAGGGGGTGAGCCCTCCAGGACCCCCCCAAAATACCCTCTAATAGAGCCCTTATGATCCTTAATAGTGGGTTTTTTGTGTATATTAGAGGGTAGTTGGGGGGTGAGCCCTTGGTGTAAAACCTTGACATGTGAGCTTTAATGACGACCAGGGCAGGGCTTTACTTTATTTGGATCTTCTTGCCACACGGAAGTCTTCCGAGGGAACGAAAAAATCCTAGCAATTGCCTGCTCCCTGTGCCTTCGTGAGCAATGAAGAAGGCAGTCGGTCGTATTACTAAACGGGCCTAAAAAAGCGCAATACGTAGCATGATTTTAAGTAATTCTGAATCGCTCACCTCCAAATTGCGCACTCGCCGTCCGGGTAGTAGTGCCCAAACGCGACCCAGCCCCTGTTGCCAAGCTTTCAGATAGTCTTGCGAGTGGTCGGGGCTACCCTGAACCCGAAACCCTACAGCTCGGGCTTTGAAAAACTATGCACAAAGACAACCAAAGCAGCCTTGAAATGGCGGAGGGAGCTGAACCGAGCATGCTCCGAGCCCAGATTTCAGATTTCCCCACGGGGTATGAGGGCGTGGATTCAGGGCAGACGCTCTTCGCATCTCTACGCTCAGGTGCAGAACCCAAAGTCTTGAGCCCAAAAGCCCCGCTTTGAACCTTGTAGTCGGGTTGCTAAGGGACTGCAGATAAAGACCTCCACAGAAGTCCTCGTCAAACAGGTTCCTTTTGATGCAGAAGCCGCAAGACTCCAGGCCTAGAAGCATGCCTCTGTAGTAAGATTAATTACTGATTTTGGACATGCAGTATGCAACTGGAGCCACTCCGTCGATGCTGAGAACGAGAACCGTCAAAAACCCTGCTGCAAAAGCGAAAAACTAAATCCTAAGTCCTAGAAGCAAACCTCAACCCAAACCCTAAACATCCCTAAACTCCAAACCCAACGCCCAAAAGTCGGAAACCCGAGCCCGAAGACCCAAGTTCAAGACACCTTCAAGTCTTCTAGTAGGTTCCCGACAAAGCTATCCTGTGTTTTGAAAAGAAATCCACCTGGTATAATAGCCCACAAGCCTCAAGGTCAACCCAAAACCTCAAATACAACACCTTTTCCCAAACACCTTAAACTTAAACCCTGCAACCCCTATGTAAGCTTGCCAGCCCTAAACCCTCTGAACTCCTGTGGGCTTGCTGCCCCGAAAGCCCTAAATCCCTAAACCCCTAATCCCTAAACCCTTAAATCCCTACCCCCTAAACCCTGAACCCCTGAACCCCTAAACCCCTAAATCCCTAAACCCTAAACCCTAAATCCCTAAACCCCTAACTCCTAAACCCTAAACCCCTAAATCCCTAAATCCCTAAATCCCTAAACCGTAAACCCCTAAATCCCTAAACCCTTGCACACCCCAAGGCCCGGAAATGTGGGCCGCCTCCTCTCCTGGCGGTCGCTCGCTGGGCTCCCCTGCTGGGCTCCTGAGCTTCGGCTGGCTGCGATGGCTGCTTAGGGTTTAGGGTTTAGGGAGGGGGGGGGGGCGGGGGCATTAGGCTTCTTTAGGGTTGAGGGTTGATATAGACATGATAGGGTTTGAGAGCTTTTAGGGCCTAAGGTTTGTGGTTGAAAGAAATTGGGGTTTGGGGGCTCATGGATTCATTCAAAGGTTCTGGGATTTTGGGTTTGGAGTTCTGGGGTTTTAGGCTTTGTCTTGGTCTTTGGGTGTGTCTAGGGTTTCAGGGCTCAGGGTCCAAAACGGGTCATGGGGTTGCGGTTTAGGGTTTAGGGTCTAGGGTTTCGGAGTTCAAATGCTTCACGGCACGGGTCTTCAGGTTTGGGCTGGTGGGTTCCTGGCGCTTTCGGGATTAGAGGCTTGAGGCGTAAGGCTTACATGGGGGTTTCGGGAAATGAGAAGCCCTTCACCTCATCCTCTGAAACAAGAAGAGAACTCACTCCAAGGTACTCTTGGTAATAGAAGCGACCTTCTTTCTGAAAGAGAATTCCTTTGCTTCTTGGCAAGTCTTCATCCTAATCTTAAGAAGACTGAAGCCAGCTCGGTTCTAGTAAATGGGAGTTTCCGAAAATAGGGCACCCTAATATAGTACCCTAAATAGTAGAATCCCTATTATAAGGACCCCAGAATAAGGTACCCCTAATTCTCGGAAACTCCCACATAGTTTAACTGGGGCTGGCAAGAAGCATTGGGGTGCGCAGGTCGTGCGTTGAAAAGAATTCTGGAGGTGTTGGATCTGAGGTTGCAGAGTTCAGGCCTGTGACAGCCCGAGTGCCCAACCGCACCACACCGAAACAAGAAAGAAAGACGACTGCCAATCAGCGTCAGCAGCTGTGCCGTTCCGCGAAGGCCCCTAGCCTGAATGCAAAGGTTGAGCGATGTTGAGCGGAAGTGTGCTTAGGCTGTGGCTCAGGGTTGGCGGTGTTGTGGCTTGGGCCTCGTGTTCTGGAAATGATGTGCGCACTCCTGATTGACTCGCTTGGAAACCCCAAACCCGACAATCCAAACCTTGCAAGCTCAGTTAGTCAGTTGGTCTTAGGATTGAACAAAAGTGGCGCGCGTTCATGTTTGCGACACTGAAGTGAAGTGAGGGCATTGCAAGAGAACACAGCTTCGAACTCAAGCTCCTTGCCCTCAAGCTTCAACCCCGACCCCCTGAACCCATAAGATGATGTTCAGAAACCTGAGCCGAAACTTAAACTCTGAGTTCCGGTTTAATCCCAACCCTCAACAATCTCGGCCCTGAAGTCATAAATCCGATGGCCTGTGGTTCTAACCCGTGTAGGGCCTGCCATAGTTGTAGGCATAGTCAAAAGCGCTGAACTCTTCATGCCAGTAGAAATCACCACAAGATGCAAAAGGCATTCCCAAAGCACGATGATTTCACGCAGAGAAGTCGTGAAGCGCCTCCGAAATTCCATGCACTAAGCCAACACCTCTGAACCCCAAACCTAACCTAAATTTCCCTGAAATCTATGCAACACCCTAGAAACCATATCAAGCCATCTACTACAATTCCATAAATGGCCCATACACCAATCCCTATCAACCTCAAACCCCAAACCCTTAGACCCTAAACCCTCAGCCCCCAACCTCAAACCCTTGAATAAGCCTCAAATCCTAAACCGAAATTCAACCCTAAAGCCCTACTACCTAAACCCTAAACTCTGAACCTAACCGTGGTGGGGAGGCGGCCTCAAGAGCTTCAAGAAAGCTTGCGGCCTCCTGGGAGCCATCATGCCCAATCCTTGGGCACCCACGGGGATTGCTAGGGGTTTAGGGCTTTTAGGGAAATTTCAGGGTTAGGGTTCAGGGTTTAGAGTTTAGAATTAGGGCTTGTAGGGTTTAGGGTTTAGGGCTTTTAGGGTTAGGGTTTGCCCAATCCTTGAGCACCCAAGGGGGGGGGGGGTTGGTAGGGGTTTAGGGGTTAGGTTTTTGTAGGGCTGAGGATCCTTGAGTACCCTAAGGGGTCGCGGTAGTTATAAGGGTTCCTTTAAGGGTCCCTTTAAAGGGATCTTTTGGGAATTCTACAAAGGTATAGGGTTTAGGGCCTACTTGGAGGTTCATGGGTAGTTATAAGTGGGGATGTAAGTACGGTAACTCTATTTATAACCCATATTAGGGGACTTATAACTCCATTTATAACTACCCATGAACCTCCAAGTAAGAGGTCGTACGCTAATTGTTTCGCAACCAGGGCTTCCTGAAGCATTTCTGAAACGGATTTAGAAGGGCTCCATGTGTTTCACACGGGTTCTGTGAGGCTTCCGTCGTGTTCAGACTGAAATTCCTCTTTGTGCAAGGCTTGTGGACGACACCTAGAGGAGTTTTAGATTCAGGGAGGAGACAGGGCTCCAGTTGCACTGCTCTTGACTTTATTGCTGCACAGACTTAAGCCCAAACCTCTAAACCCTAAACCCTAAGCCCCAAATGTCTTTTTGCAGGTGGGCTCTTAGTGTCAGCCAGCAAGTCCGCCCACGCTCGTTTGGAGGCCCGAACCCTAAAGCCGCCAGGAAAAACCCTTGGCTGCGAATCCGGCCGCCGAAGCCCGACGGGTCGTTTCAAGGACAAACGAATTTTGGAGGAACTCGAACCAAGGTTTAGGGTTTATAGGTTTTTTTCCCTCCTACTTAGCGTTTATAGGGTTTTTGTTCCCTCCTACTTGGCAAGGACGAAGCCCGCATTGCAGGGTAGGGTTTAGGCTTTAGGGTTTATAGGGTTTAGGGTCTGTGGCTTCCTAATCCGTATACAGTAAAGCATCCAAGATCGGAACAATGGGTTTTTCTGCGAGTTTACACTACATGCCGGAGTTAGAGTCACATCGAATACTCGTCAAGGCAATGGGCGCCTTAGAGAAACCCCAAACCTCGTATGCCAAGACACCGAACCGCACCACCCTCGGCTGCCAGCTCTGTACAAAGGAGCCGGAGATTCGGGGTTCCCAGAGACTCCAATATCCCTTAATTAAGGAACATTCCTTAAATCAGATTAGGGATGCTACTATAGTTTTTGGTATATTCCTTAATTAAGGGATATTGGAGTCTCTGGGTTGAAGAGTTACCAGCTTCTTTTTCTTTAACGGCCCTTTTCCTCTCAGCTCTTAGGAGTTTAGAGTTTAGGTAGGGGCCCGGCCTTCGCGAAATTGGATGAGAATCTGCGCTCTTGGAGTGTCAGGCTGATATTGCTACTCGGTGGTTTTCTCGTCTGCAGCCGGGGGTTACTGTAGGGGCCTCAATAACTAGACTGGGATTTCCGGGCCCATTATACTATAATTATAATAAGGAACACCCAAAATTTATAGTACCGATGTTCATGTCGAGTTCTTCGGAACTTTTGTGCCTATGGCTTTCGGGGCGTTAGGCAACCGAGTGTGCAGGCTTCCGATCTGCCAATGCTGGCTTCGACCTTCATACAGACCCTTAAGGGGCCAGGTACCCAAAGAGTATATACTTGGCCCGCAAAGTACCTATATTGGAACTGGGACTACATTAAGGCCAATGTATCTACCATTTGGGTACATGGACCCTTAGGAAAAGTTGCTTAAGGTAAAAAGCACCTTGCCGAGGGTCTTCATAAAATGGAGGATCTTCTTAGTTGGTTGTTTAGCTTACGGAAGCGCTAACGTGCGGAATCTCAGCTGGGATGCTAATTGGAGGTCCCTTGCTCTTAGTAAGTAGGTTATAAGTAGAGTTATAAGTGCCCTAAATGGAGTTACCCTAATTATAACCCTACTTATAACCAACTTACTAAGGCCCCTTTCTCCGAAACTCCCAAGTTTAGGGAAGCAGCTGAAGCCGCGGCGAAGCCCGCGCAGCCGCGGCCCAGGGCCACCAGGGCCGTGGCCGCGACAGCAGCCGTCCTTTGTCCCAACCCAATGAAGCCAGGATGCATTGACACAACACAACGGGGGGTGGGGGGAGCGGGTGAATGCTACCACCCGAAAACAGCCTACGCACCCAAACCCCAAACCCAGTCAACATGATAAAGTTCAATAGCACCTTCTAGCCCCGTGACGAGTGAAGTAGGCCAAACCTTACAAAACCATACAGTACACCTAAACAGGACCTTCATAAGACCCTATACACAACTCCCAGCACCCCCCAACTACCCTCTATGATCCCTAAATACCCACTATTGAAGACTATAAGGGCTCTGTTAAAAGATATTTGGGGGGTCCTGGTCCTATACCGACTCGAAAGCCTGAAGTCGTGAGCTTAGCATTTCGGGAGAGGTTTCGGCTTAGTTTTTTTTTTTGAACGCCTTTTTCCATCTGCAGAGATAGAATCCCTCCAAGGGAAAGCGGTCCAGACAAGCTCAAGTAAACAGAAGTACTCCGGCTTAGGGTTTAGGGTTTAGGGGGGGTTAGGGCTTTTCCCGGTCTTTACCATGAAGTTCTGGTGGGCTTGCTGTGGAGGTTGGGAGTTTGGGCTTTCGGGTTTCTTTCGCTGAAGGAGCAAAGCCCGGAGCATGCTACGATCCAGAGGGACCCTGGGGACTCTACTTCCTTCAATAAGCCTTAGTAAGTCCTTATTATGGGTCTTAAGGCCCCCTACCCCCTTAGGGGGCCTTATGGTACTAGAAGAACACATCCTAACATGTCATTTTGGATTACAGACGCAGTATGTCCCAGGGTTTTGCTGACTTGGGTCGCTTCTGTGCTAAGCTTGTCATGAAAAGTGCCCTCCAAGTAGGAACACTGTAGAGCAATGTTCGTCTTGGAGTTCCGGACAACCAGCGCGACCCAAATCTATATAATACTGAAGCAGTCAACCCCAAACACTACACCTTTAAAACCCGAGACTCAGTGGCAACGAAAAACAAACCTTAACCCCTACACACTCTAAACCCCACATCCTCAATCTCGTACAAAAGCCCCTGCAGCTCTCTGAGATGGACACCATCTGAAGGCTTGCCATCGTCCTTCCCTCCAGCTTCTTCCTCGGATTTGGTTTCTGGGTTCAGCGCCGGGACTTTTACTTGTGCTCCTGATGGCCTAGGTTGAGGGCACCTTGGGTGTTGATGAGTGGTAGGAAACCCACATCTTGCGATGAGCCACAAGCGGAAACCCTCCAACTTAGGATTTGGGAAGATTTGGGTCTTTACAGGTTGATTGGAGTTTAGGCGTTCAGGGTTTTGGGGGATTCATTTTGCAAGGTTCCTGTTCCCACATCCTCAGACCCTTAATTGAGCCCCTGAGGGGCAAGCCCGAGCTTGAAACCAACAACCGGAAGACTCCCGAACCCTGACAAGACAAAACCCTCAATTGGTGTAGGGCTTAAGGGTATATATTCTCAGTGCAAACCCGGCAGCCCCGGCGGCGCTGGCGCATGCCAAGCGATGCCGCAGGGAGAAGCGCCATGAAGCCGACGAAGGAGGCGTCGACCCGAACGGGGAAGCACTAGCTTCACTATGCACTTTCGCTAGCTTCGCTTTATGGAGAGAGGTCTTTCTGATGGAAGTACTAGGTTTATAGAAAAAAAAAGGTGTCCAGAATGTCGTTGAGCATTTAAGGGGTAAGGTTTCGAGACCAACGCTGCAGCCAGTCCCTAAACTACTCGTGCTTCGGGCTGCTGCGGCTCCTAAACCCTCTGAGCCCGTTGTTTTTGCTTCACTGCACGGTTTAGGGTAAACGCCGAGTCGGAGAGACAGGGTTTAGGCTGGCTGAGGGGGTAACTGGAAGACGGATTCGGGGTACGTTCTTGTGCTGGAGCTGTCAGGGCTTATTGGGAAGCCAATATTATTGGCAGTTGTTCCGATCCCTATCTTGGGATTATGAGGTTCAAGGTTGACTGGTCTCGCCATCTCCTTCAACGAAGCCGAAGGGCTTGAGCACAAGCATCATGCGACGGGTGACCGGGAGGAAGGAGAACTGCGATTCTCACCAATGTGAGATCCGAACGCAGAAATCCAACATGTGCGTGGCTTCTACACCGAGGCAAACATGTCTCCAAGCCGAAAAGAGCCCTGCAAGAACCCCGAAGGAACCTTTCAAAATCTCTCTCTCTCTCTATATATAGAGAGAGAGAGAATACCAAACAAATCCCAAAACCCAAACCCACAATGAAACCAACCGTGAACAATCGAAAGAGACCCGAAAAGTCGTATGACGACACAGCAAAAACTACGACAACTCTTATCAAATTGTCAAACCCTCATAGAACCCTTCTAAAACCGTACAAACCCCCAATAGAACCCGTACAAAACACTACAAAATTTGCAAGAAACCCTCATAGAACCCTTATGAAACCCCTCTATCAAAGCGACGAGGTCTCTCCTGAAGGACCTGTGGGCCGTGGAATCCTCGACGTGCTGAGGAGGCCAATGGGTCGCCGTAGACGCGCCTGTCGAACGCAGGGCTCCAGGAATTTTCTGGGTTTA
Organism: Symbiodinium sp. clade A Y106; assembly: GCA_003297005.1. Classification (NCBI taxonomy): domain Eukaryota; class Dinophyceae; order Suessiales; family Symbiodiniaceae; genus Symbiodinium; species Symbiodinium sp. clade A. Next base: position 144,144 of record BGNK01000542.1, read on the forward strand.
GGGTTAGGATTCAGGACTTTTTGGGTTGAGGGTTAGGATTAGAGCTTAGGACGTATGTAGAGTTATATCGGGTTTCTTGTATAATATGGGGTTGTATCATAAGGCTTCAGGGCTTTTGGGCTTAAGGCTAGGGCATGCTAGGGCTTGGGGTTTAGGGTCTTTGAATATTGGGTAGTATCGTAGGGCTTGAGGGTTGCTAGGGTCGGGTCTAATTACAGGATTGCAAAAAGGTTACGTATACCTTCATAGGGATATATAAGCATTCTAAAATGGTGCTCTACATGTACAAATAGCCATATAAGTCTTCATCCACGACGTCTGGCGCCGTTCGTGACAAAGACTACTGTAGCATAGCGGCACATGCCGCCTCCCAGTTAGTTTTTCTGGGTTGAGAGGGCTTGACTTGTTTTCAATACGGGCTTAACGCTTTAGCCCAAGGTGGCTATTGAAATATGTTTATCCTTGTTTATCCTAGCAGGGTTCGGGGTCTAGGTTAGGGCTAATGGTTGATCAGGGTGGTGTGATTTAGGAGTTGGGTTTTGGGGTTGCGGGGGGATGGGTTCGGGTTCTTGCGTTTTGGGTCTCTGAGCAACTTTGTGAGTGGGTGTGGCCCGGGGTTGCATACGGGTCTTATATATAATATAGAAGCGCCTGAGGCATTAGGGGCCTTCTCTCCTCTGCCTGCGGTTTTTAATTTTTCAAATGTTAGGGAAACTCTACGGTTCGGACTTGAAAAGGGCTTTCTCGTATCGTTGGTTGAGGCTTTACAGATCTTCAGGCTTTTCAGGGGAGCGGAAAAACAAACTGAAAATCCTGGTCACATGCTAAGCCCAGGCCACCACTGACCCCGGCATGATCGTAGAAAACTCAAACCCCAAAACATCTCAAATCACGAATGGCCTATACTACACCTAAACTGTCACTAAACCCTGAATTACTAAAACCTAGCTCTATCCCTAAACTTTCCCTGAGACACGACGCCCCCAAAGTGTTCCGCCGAGAAACAGAAAGCTGGACGGATTTTTGAACTCATCCGGGGAGACCAGGGCCTGGCTTATTTTGGGGCTTTCAATTTAAAAAAAGGGTTTAGGGTTCATGGGGTTTAGGGTTTAGTGCAAGAATGCGGAGTTAGGGTTTATAGGGTTTCAGGGCCGGGGCTTGGGGTTTAATTAGCGTTTTTCTTTGGGCGTGGCTTGGGACCGAAGTCGCGCTCATACGGGCTTAGCGTTCAGGGTTTAATTTTCTGAGTGTTATAGGTTGGGGGATTCAAGTCATACGAGGCCCTTTCCCTCTCGGTTTGGCTAATCGGACAAGCGCATACACAAGCCCAGAAAGCTTCACCGACAAAAAAACATCACCATGCCATGCGCCCTCGTGCAGAACATGAAAGCCAAAACCCTTCATCTACACTGTTGCCGCTCTTTCCTCTTCTTGGCAGATGGCCTGGGCGGAGTAGTGGTGCAAAGGAAACTCGCCTCCGTTTCGGGCATCCTGCCGCAGCACACGGGTCTCGGACTTTTCTACCGACCGCCCTAAGCCTGCTATATCCTACTCGCCACAACTCCTAAACCCAACTATGTATGTATGTGTGCATGTATGTATATAAGACCTGACACCCTAAACTGTACATCCCCACACCCCCAAACTCCAAACCACAAGAAGCCACAATCCCCCGTCCTTCGCTGGCATGGAAGGTCCCCCGAGGAGCTCCAGCGAGGTGCGCAAACATTGGTAAGCCTAAGCTGAAGCTTTTTTTACTTGGTTTAGGGCTTAGGGTTAGGGTTTAGGATTTGTGCAGTTTCTAGGAGAACGGAATAAGGGTGACCTCTGGCAATATGTAAGAACTAAATAGTGCCCCGCGAATGTTCACGGCGAATGCCAAAGGCTACTTACTTGGCTATCAAAAAGCGGCTTACAGTTTTTTTGTGCTTCAGTTGAGGGGTTAGTCGGCTTGGTGCTTAGGTTTCGGGGAGTTGTCGAGGCTGAAACTCAGATTCTCAAGCTTTTCGTTTCGCTTTTATCTTGAAACGGCGGCTATGATTTTGCGAAAGCAGAAAGGCTGAGACTCACCTTCTGGACCTTCAGCTTGGATGAAAGGTTCGGCTCAGGATTGTATGCGTGAGGAGTCGCGCGTCGCTGTTTGTCATAACTTCCCCGGCAGCTCATGCATCTGACATGAGGTGAGGTATCAGCTAAGCCTACCTCTGCTCCTTGCAATAAACGCATAACGCAAGGACACACATGGACGAAGATCATCTCCCCCGGTCCTGCAAGAACTTAGGCCTCGGCTGCAGCGTGCGAGTCTGCGAAGCCTGGCTAGGCTACAGTAGCGGTTGAGCGCCTAGCGCCAACCCCAAGCTTAGGAATTAACTGCCTGACAGCCCCGTCAATCCCGACGAACACCGCATAGACGTTTTCCAAAGCCCCCGAACTCTACACCCCGCACGCAACCCCTATATGCCCTAAACCGCAAAAAGCCCAAAACTCGCCCCCTCCTGGCCGCTGGAACTGAAGCAGAAGATCCGTGAACTGAAGCCTAAACCCCCTAAACGCTCTATTCCCTAGACCCCAGGCCCAAACCCATAAACCCTCAACGACTCGAGGCTCTACACCGCCCCACCTTGCAACCGGAACCAAAGGAGAAGGTCGCTAAACCCCAAAACCCTTGAAGTTTGTGTTGCAGATACCTGATAGATCTCTTTACTATGGAGAAGAGACCCAAGGAGTATCTTTGGCAATTACTCATGCTTAGACATGGAAGTTTCCAAAAATTGGGCTACCTTATTTTGGGGTCCTTATAAGGATCCTACTATTTGGGGTACGATATCAGGGTACCCTATTTTCGGAAACTTCCACATCATAGAACCCCTAAACCCGGCCTTGCCGCTGGAACTGCAGGAGGAGGCTGTCCGCCGTCTGCTGCGCCTGCACTTCAATGAACCCTACATGTCGCTCCTTTTCTGACCCCTTCTGGGGATCTGATCTACCTGAAAGGAAGCCCTCCAAAGCCCTATAAAGTCCCCGTTCAGTGCCCTCTTGTTCTTAGGATCCTTACTCTATACCCCTAAACCATTTTTGAGTCAGGGGGGCTGGGGCCACCCTAAACCCTAACCCCTAAACTCTGAACCCCTAAACGCTAAACCCCTAAACCCTAAACCCCTAAACCCTAAACCCTCTGTAGCCCTTTTTAGGTGCCGGGATCGCCTGCGCGCGGACGTTGGCGGCCTCGAGTTCGCTGATGCGGCTGGACCTGGCAACTGAAAAGGGGACCTTTGGGGTTTAGGGTTTAGGGTGTTTAGGGGTATTAGGGTTCAAGGTTTACAGGGGTTAGGGGTTGGGCTTTAAGGGTTTAGGCTTAGGGGTTTGGGGTTTAAGGCTAATTAGGGGCTACTTAGGGGTGCAAAGTTTAGTGTTGAAGGCTTGCTGTTTGAGGGTTTAGGGTTTAAAGGCTGCATGGCTTCGCTTCAGAGTTTGCGGTTTCAGGCTTTAGCGTTTTAGCGTTTCGGGGCTTTAGGATTTAAGGTATATATTAGTAAATTCTAGGATCCAAATAGTCTAGGGATTTCTTGAAATTTCATAGGGTGTATTGCGGTTGTGCAGGGTTCGATTACCAGGGTTCCAGGGTATTTGGTTTAAAATTCAGACCGACAGGCAGGAGGTTCAGGGTTTGGGGTTTAAGGTTACAGTTTGATGTTGAAAGGGATTGGTTTGACAAGGGGTGTGTTGAAACGGCGTTGGTTCACGGGGGCATGCAGGGTTGACTGCAGGGCTGAAAACACAAAGAGTGCATAGGTTTTGCTTGGAAAACTCACCCAGAGGGTCCATATATACCACCATTATGGAATTAGGTCCCACAAGACCATCCCCATTATGGTTTTGGGGGGCCTAATTCCATAATGGTGGCATATCTGGACCCTCTGGGTCAAGATTAAAATGCACAGGCTTCAGCGTCGAGCGATTGATCGGGGACCAGTTTTGAAGGATGAGGCTCCAGGACAAAACCACACAAAGAGGATCCGAAAAAAACACACAACGCAACAGCTCACGCCCCGGAAACCTGAAAACATCTTGCAGGAACCCTAGAAAAAAACGCATTCCTAAGCCATCAATTCTGACTCTCCTTGTTGTTTTCCTCGAACTTAGACTAGAACACCATAACTAGAAACAGTTTCACAACCTTACATCAACCCTACACTCCAAATCCAAAATACTGTACCCTGAAACTTATATAAACCCTATAGAAAGCGTAAGCCCTATGTAAACCCTACCCCTCGAGCCCTAAACCCTAAAGGGCCCTAAAGCCCTAAACCCTCAACGCTCAATTCCTTTTTGCGCCACACCTGGGGCTCTTCAGCACCTCGAGCTTGGGCTTCACCGGCGGCGAGTCGTCGCGACACCTCCTTTTCTTCTAGATAGGTATTGCTACCGTTTAGGGTTTAGGGGTTTAGGGAGTTGGGGTATTACTCTTAGATACTGTTCATCTCATAATTGATAAAGGGGGGTTTTTGATTAGAATAGGGTTTGGGGGCATATTATACTATTCTTTCATTCCACTAAGGGTCCAAAAGAGCCGATAGTTAGGCACTTAGGTTTCGGATAGTAATGAGGGTACTATTTGGAAGAGTGCATGATTATTGGGTTCCCGGACCCTTCGAGTTAAAGATACGTATTACTCTTAGAAACTGTTAACCTTACAATGAAACCAGCCCTGGCATTGATAGTAGTAGATTGTCATAGTTAACTCGCATAGCCATAGCCCTATTATTGACACTAGTTTTGTTATGGTTAGCGGCAACAGGATTGGGCTGTCCGCTCAAGTGCTGTAGCATCGTCCAATGTGCGAGTAGTATTGCTATAGAAGTACTGACTATGTCTGACTTCTAAAGCTTCTAATTACTCTTGTTTCCCCGGTATTCGTCGATTTCAGAATCACTACTCAACTTCAAGTACACCCTGCCACTTAGGGTTTGGGCGAGAACGGCCAACCCAACTCAAAAACCCTGGATATTCAACCCTAAACCCTAAACCTCAACCTCGAACCCTAATTCCTGTAAAAGCTGCAAAAGCTCCAGGCAACTCTTAGGAGACCCGTCAGCCTCTCCTTAGGCTTCCGGGAAGCCTTAAAGTACATCGCATCCGTGTTTCTGTGTTTATAAGATTTTAGGGGTGTCGGCCGCGCGATTTAAGGTTCTGAGTTAAGGGTGTCATCTCCTAAACTCTAAACCCGAACCGGGCTTGTACTCCACTATCGGACACTCCAAGCGAGGGCCTCACGGTTTGTTGAGTCTCTTGAACTTCACGCAGAACCCGGACACGCCGATCCTTAGAAACTCTTCCATCCTAAACCTTCGAATTCTGACCTCGTGGCCCTCTGAATAAGGAAGGGGCATTTTTGGATCCTATACAACCAGCAAAGCCCCAAAGCCCCTCCAAAACCCGCGCAAGCTGCTAAAACCACGCTTTGTGAAACCCACAAAACAAAGAGAGAACAGCAAATAACAAAAACCGACACCCCTAAACCCTAAACTCTAACACCCTATTTGCCAATCCCTAAACCCCCCCCCCCCCAACAAAAAAAAACCTTCGCCCTAAGCCGGGCTGTGCCTCGGAGCTGAACAGCGGGGCGGCTCCGCTGGGGGATCCTGCTGGGTTTATAAATACGGTTTAAGGGTTTTTGACTCCCACATCGTAGGGTTTGGAGTTTTTTTCCCTCCTACCCCGCCCCCTACCTAGCAAGGTCAAAGCCCGCATTGCAGGGTAACTCCGAAGCAACAGTTGAAAGAGCTGTGCTCGTGACAGCTAATTTCGTTGACTCCAGCGATGTGGCTACTTGTTGATACTATCCCTTCTAATATTATAAACGCCTCTTATAGATCCCTTATAGGACCCTTCAAAGGAACCCTATTCTAATTATTAAGGCCCCTTTATTACCGGCCAAGATCGCGAGGTCACGTTTCCGGCGACTCGAGGGTTAGGAGTTTATGAGTTAAGGTTAGGATACTTTGTGCATAGGTTCCTTTCAAAATTTGGCGATAAAGCGTTGGCAGTCAAATCCTACTCAAACAGCAGGTTCCGGTAGGTTGTGGTAGGGTTTAGTGTTCTGGCAACGGGCTATTGGGAAAGGGTCAACATAAGTAGTGTATTCAAGTAGACTTATCTGTATGGCTATAGTTTGCTGTTTAGCGGGTGTTTCCTTTTTTGAGTTGGGCTGTGGCTCCCTTTAATGTTGTCAAAAGGGAGTTGGGGCCAATTATGGAATAATTGTATAAAGAAATTGAACAGCGTGAACCCCGTTGGAAGAGTATGACAAATAATTTCGACCCTTACATTACGCTGCTTCTGATGGTGGGCTTCGGGGTAGTATAGGCTCACATCACGCCCAAGAGAGCGTGGCAGCCAGGAAGAACTGCGAAATTCCCAACTCGCTGGTTTGTATCACTCAACCAATATCCTCCCATGACCTGTTGAGTACAGCTCAAGGTCTAAACCCCAAGCCCCAAGAACGCTAAGATATCGAGGCTTCGACCCCAAACTTTTGCCCGTCACTGGCGTGCCATTGCACCTAACTGCTAAAGCACGAGCCTATAGAAGCCCCAATGCCAGGGTAAGAATCAGATCTCAAAGTATCTTGGAGGTAGCCCTTGCGACACAAGACCCTAAAGCAATAAAAGGCAAAACCCTACACTATATCAGGATCTCCTCTCAACGAAGTCTGACTCGGCCACATAGTCAGAAAGTGTGCAAAGAAAGTTTCCTGTTTTGCAATCGCAGTCCAAATATATCAAACCTAATAATCCTATATAAGCTCAAATGCAAGAAAAAGCGAAACCGTACACTATACCCCCCCACCCCCCTGCCCGACCCCTTCCAGAAACAAACGCAAAAGTGTCTTATGGAGGTTCCACAAGGGTCCTCCTCCGTCAGCGGCTCGCCACCTCACACAGCTTACATTCCCGCCGTCACCCCGACTCCAATCTGAACACTTATAGAACAAATACTTGAAGAACAAATACTTGAGAAAACCTTTCAGGACCCTTCGAGATTCTTCAGTTTACAAGACTTTGCTAGCGCTTAGGCCCTTAAACCTTGAATTAGAAACATGTTTCAAGGCAGTTCTACTCCTTCGAGAAGCCTAGTCGAAAAAAACATTACACCCTTTCTACCACTGGGCTGAAGTCGAGTCTAGCCAGACCTTTCACCCCCCAAACACTACACCCTAATACTGAACCCTGAACCTCAAATCCCAAAATAGACTCCTAAACCCTAACACCCTAAATCAACTCCTAAACCCTAAAACATCAAATCCCTAACTAAACTCTTTAACCCTAAAACACCCCAAAACCCTGAAGAAACTCCTAAATCCCAAAGCCCCGAAACTCGGAAAGCCTACATAAACTTCAAAGCCCTAAACCCTAAAACCTAAACCTAAACCCTGAACCTAAACCCTAAACCTAAACCCTAAACCCTCAACCCCAAAAGTCTAAAAAAAAACCCAAAGTCCCCAAAAAACCTCAAAGGACAAGGCCTGGCTCGGTCACCGGCTCCACCGCAGAGGCGAAAGCCGAGGAACTCATCGGCTCCGAAAGCGGCTCCGGAAAAGCGGCCTTTTTGGGTGTAGGGTACACAAGGAATAGGGTTTACGCTATCACAACTCGGACATGCCAGGCATAAGGAATAGGGTTTAGGGTATACGGTTTAGGGTATATAGTAGGGTACAGAGAGGGAATAGGGTTTAGGGTATAGGGTTTAGGGTGTAGGGTAAATAAGGAATAGGGTTTAGGGTATAGGGTACAGAGAGGGAATAGGGTTTAGGGTATCGGGTATATAGGGTTTTGGCGCTCACACTCGGACGATCCAGGCGAGGCAAGTGGTTCGAGGTCTGTTGAGTTATATAGGGCTTAGGGAACAGGGTCAAGGGTATCGGGTATAGGGTTTAATTAGGGTATATAGCATATAGGGTTTAGGGCTTCGACTCGCACACTCGCTCGACGCAGGCGCGGCTTCATGAAGCCAGGGTTAAGGGCTTAGGGTTTTCACAGGTTTGTTCATAGAGTTATCATTGGTGTTTCATGAGTTTTTCATCGTGGATTTTTGGGGCGGGCTCGAGGGGTTCAATGTAGGGGCTGGAAAAATTTAGAATTGGGGCAGCCGCTGGTAGGCCCTTTGCGTGGCATGATGTTGTCTTGAGGGCCTTGGTCAGAAATTTGGGTAGGCTAGAGCATAAATCTCAGCGGTATAAAACTGTATAGGTAATACTCTTGTAACTAGTCGTAGTCTTCTATGACTATGCCATCGGTCTGGCTTCTGACTCTTGCTATAGAGAAAATATTATGCTGCTGTCGGTACAAGGTCTGGTAGTCTTATCACTGTTTTTTTTGCGATTCCTCCCCTTATACTTATCAGCAGGCGCAGCAAGCCCCATGAGGGTGTCCTGCAATCTCACTGCCGATGGCAGTGCTCATCCGGTAGGAGTAGGAGCAATGGCACCCACTAAACCCTAAACCCCTAAACCCCTCAATTCCTTCCTAAATCCCTAGAACCCGGAACCCTTAAACCCCTAAACCCTACACCCCTAAACTTCAGGCCCTAAACCCTAAATCCCTTTCTAAATCCCTAAACCCTACACCCCCTAAACTCGGACCTCCTCCCCTTTGAGCAGCCCGGGCTCGAGGGGCCGATGATGGGCGCGCTCCTCACTGCTCCGGCGCCTTGCCCGAAGGTCCCTAGGGTTTAGGGTTTGAGGGTTGAGGGTTTAGGGTTTGAGGGTTTAGGGTTTAGGGTTTGGGGTTTAGGGTTTAGGATTTAGAGGTTTAGGGGTTTAGGGTTCAGACTCTCGGGGTTTACATGGGGTTTTGTTCCCTCCTACTCGGGGTTTACAGGGGTTTACATGGGTTTAGAGTGTAGGGTGGTTCCATGTTGTAGCTCATTAGGTCGTTCTGTTGTTTTGTGCTTCTTGGTGCTATTGTTGCTTTGTGTTTTTGCGTGTTCTGTTGAAATGTTTGGGCTTTAGCGTTTCGTGGCACAAGTGACAAGGGCTCTTCATGACCAGGGGTTTGGGGCTTAGTGAAGGGGTTTATGGTTGAGGGTTTTTAGGGAACCAGAGAAGGAATATGCAAGAGGAGTTGCGGCTTAGGGTAACGGGTCAAAGGCCTCTGAAAAAGAGATTATGGGGCTTAAGCTCTAGGATTTTGTTTGCAAGATGTAGAGTACAGCGCCTCGAGGCTTATGAGGCTCTGGGTGAAGCGCTGAAAAGGAAGGGTCAACATGCTCTTGGAAAAGGTTTACGGCAGTTTACCGTTCGTGGTCTGAGGCAAACTGCGTAGGTCTCACCACACGCGGTGGACATGGCGTGGAGGCTGGAAGCCATGGCACAGCATGGGTGAGAACCCAAACGCAGTGCAAAGTACATAAGGTGCACAAGGTTACGCAGCAAGGCAAGGCAGTGTCAGGTCAGGTGCTCAACATCTTGCACCAGCTTCCAATACTTGGAGGTTCGCGGGTAGTTATGAGTGGGGTAATAAGCTATATTGAACTATAACGGAAATTAATGATTAATAACTATAGTTATAAGTTATATCGAAATATAAATAAATACTGACCCCCAAATCGATAGCTACCTGTAGCTCGCAAACCCCCTGGTCTGCCAGCTGCGGACCTCAATGCTGAGCCACAGCTCTTAGTGCTGCCCAGGTAAATTCCTGGCCGCGAGGTTTAGGGTTTAGCTTTTTTGCTCAGGGTTTAACGTTTATAGGGTTGAGGGTTTGTGGTATACGGTTTAGGGTTTAAGGTCTAGGGTTTCGGCGCTCGGGTTTAGGGTTTGCGGTTTGGGGTATAGGTTTAGGATTTCGGGTTGAAGGTTGAGCTTGGTAACTTGCCAACTTTATAAACAGTATCGAGAAGACGTGGATATGCCATGCGAATCGTCGAAGCTTACAGATTACCCGTTTTTGTACTGGACATCCCCAACACACGTAACCCTAAACCCCTAAACCCCTTTGCAACCGGTCTGCAGCGACTCTACCCCCTAAACCCTAAACCCTAACTATTCAGCCCTGTGGTCCCCTAATCCAGAGTCCCCTTACCGTCAAAACCAAATGCCGAAGCCCTTTTAAGCACCACACGCCTTGTGGAGTCGAAACCTGAACTAACCCCTAAACCCCCCAAAAGGGACTCCATCATAGACACCCTATACTACGCTTTCTTGGGGACCCGAAACCCTAAACCCTAAACCCCTAAACAACCCCTAAACCCTAGACCCTGAACCCTACTAACCCTACTAACCCTGCTAACCCTACCAACCCTGCGAACCCTACGAACCCTACTAACCCTAAACCCTGAAACCCTATGAACCCTACTAACCCTAAACCCCGAAACCCCCCCAAGAGGGACCCTTAGGTCTCAGGGTACTTGTAACTCAGTTTATAGCTACCCCTGAACCTCCAAGTAACCTTAGGTGGAAACCGGAACTAACCGCCAAAACCCTAAACAGGAATACATTATAGAAGCCTATACTACCCTTTCCGGGGAGCCGCAGCCCCAAACCCTGAACTAAACCTTAAACCCTGAACTAAACCCTAAACCCTGAACTAAACCCTAAACTGAACTTAACCCTCAACCCTGAACCCCTAAAAGGGACCCTGAGGTCCAACATAGTATTAGAAGCCTGGTTGGTAACTGTAGTTATAACCCATATCAGGGTGCCTTTTAACTCAGTCTATAACTGCCCTTGAACCCCAAAAATCCTGAGGTCCAGTGTCGATCCTCAGAGCCCGAAGCCTTGTAGCCCAGCTAAACCCAACACCTCTAAGACACGGCAGAACGCCGCACCTCAAAATGAGCCTCACGTCCGAACATGTTGTGTATGTAATATATATATATATATATATATATGTATGTATGTATGTATATATATATATATTTATAAATTCAATAATATGTTTTTATATATATATATGTATATAGTTAATATGTATGTGTATATGTGTATATATACATATATATATATATATATTATTGAATGTAATGCATTATATACAGCATTTTCTGAACTTTTGACCTTAGAGCTAGACTCAGGCCCTATATCTGGCGAAGCAGGGAGCAATAGATCTGCAGTATCAAAGTCGACCGCATTGCGACCGATGCTGGCAGCACCTACGAAAATTAGATAAGATCTACAATCTACATCCCCAAACCCTGAGTTCTCTGCTACAACTACAAACCGGAAAGACCCTCTACCCAAGAATCTGCAACCTGAGCCCTAAATCCCGTAAACCGCCTGAGCCTCACCCTGAACCCTACGCCCCAGAAGCTCAAAACCCTAAAATCATCAAGGCCCCTTATATAGGAACCCTAAACCCCAAACCCCAAAACCCTAAACCCCGAAACCCCAAAACCCTAAACACCAAAACCCAAAACCCTAAACACCAAAACCCAAAAACCCTAAACACCAAAACCCAAAAACCCTAAACTCCAAAACCCTAGAGCCCCTTTGCAAGGAGCCCTAGGCACCTGGGGTCTTCGCGTAAGCAGCCCCTCGCTTCGACATCTCCACTAGGAGACCGTGGCCTACGTTCTTCGGAAGTTTTGGTTTAGGGTTTAGGGTTTTGGTGTTCGGAGATTGTTTATGAAACTTGGGTTTTGTGGGGCTGAATAACATTCGAAGTCTTCATGACACGGCTTTTTGGGGCTTCATGAACTTCGGTCATACACATACACACATTCATCTATTCTCTCGACACATCAGCGCCGGCCACTCCGCAGACCAAGCGCATAGACGCTTGCATTTTAAGTTCCTGCGAAAGATTATAGGTATCAAAGCTTTTCTCCCACATCACCCATCACGCAGTTGGCGCCAAGCAGGATATCCATAAATGCCATCATACTTCCTGCGTAAGTATCAGGAGCAGATGATAGAAGAGGTATATCAAGCCACTGAAGTGGATTAGATAGGATCTACAATAACGTATTCTGCAGCGCGCATAAGGGGAGAATATTTACGCAAGGACAAAGGAGAGGCATGCAGTTCCCCTATTGGCTGGACACGGCAACAAAGCGGCTTGATTCAGAAGTCTGGTCTCACCACACCGCCTCGCTCAACTCCCTTTCAGGTCCTAACATAAAGCATGTAGAGCTAAAAAGGAAGCTGCGGAGAAAGGAGCGAGCGCCACAGCGTGCACACAGCTGCATGCAGGGCCTCTAAAAACTAAACCCCAAAACTCCAAATTTCAATACCATACCCAAAGCCCTGCCTTCTGACGGCTCCCTCCTCTGGCTTCCTTATAATCTACCTTAACAGCTACGGGTTCTTTTGCTGCAGGTAGGGTTCGCGGGGTTTATTCTACTATGATTATGATAACGGGCAGGAATACGATTGCCAACTATGCTTCAGGCTTCTGCATTGAGCCCTGAATATCCCTAAGCCCTAAAGCTCTTCTGGAGCCCTTGAGGGAAGCCTTCCCTTAGAAGGTGAGGTGTTGGGCTGCGGATACTGAGCCCCCATAATGTAGGCTCCTTAATACTTAGAATAGGTTTTAAGGGTGTACTAAGCCAAAATCATAATAAGGAACCCCCACAATAGTATTTGTAAGTATTGAGGCCCCCCATAATCCTCCCCGTTCGGCCTCCAAGCTCTGCCCCATGCAAGGCCTGGCTCTGGGAGGTCTGCATAAGGGTTCCTTTAGGGGTTCCTTTCTTTAGGGTTCCCTTTAAGGAGGGCTCCCTTTAGAGGTTTCCTTTAGGGTTTGGCTTATGGCTTAGGATTTGGGTGTTTGGTGTTTAGGGTTGAGGACTCTTCTGACAAAGTAGGGGTAGATTCTAAGAGGGGTTCTGGGGTGATTGCTCGGATTTATAGACACACTAGGTCGAAAGAGCCCTATATACGGCCGACATGATCAAGCCTCGACAAATCCGAGCATACAGGCGTTCATCAGCCTAGGGTGCAAGGTTTGGAGACTGGAACTCCAAGATCGGAGGGAAAGGGTCTGGACCCGAGAGTACATGCATCACCTATAAGGGCTTCGGGTTTGAAGTCCATGGCTTCGGGCTTATCGCTTTCAGCTTTGAAGGAAATTGTTCAGGATGTGGGGTTGTGAAAAGATGTGAGGCACATGGATTGGAAGACAAAAGGCATTAAGGGTCAAACGCGCTTGGAGCTACAGGCTTCAATAGCGCAAACCCCACAGCCTCGTTTATGTTCGTCTCTACGCATTCACTTTTTAAAGCCCTAAACCCTAAACCCCTTAAACCCTAAGCCCCTACACCCTAAAACCAAAACCCAAGGGCGAAAGCTTGTCAAATCGATGCCTAGGGTGGGTTACATCCGAGCCATAGCAACCAAAAACCAATGCTGTTGGAACAATATAGGGGCCTTAATAATTAGAATAGGGTTTCGGGGGCCCATTACACTATAGTTATAATAAGGAACCCACCAAAATAGTATTGGTAATTATTGAGGCCTCTACAATACCAGGTTGAAAGGCAACCCTGTGTGCTCCAAAACCACGAGTGAAGCCACACGGGCAACAGGAAGATCTATTGAACGCCATCTAAACCACAACAGCCGCAACTTAACAACCTACTTGCAAATCGATGTTAAACCCTCTTTTCAAACATCACGAAGCCCTCTACTCATTCAGGGGTTGATATCAAAATCCATCTTTGAAGATGGCGGCTCCATGCGCCCGGCTACAAACTACCACAATCCATTGAAGTGGAACACATTCAGCCGGCCTTACCGTGCCCAGAACAAGGTTTTGTGGTACATTAAAGTATAGTTGTACACGGTCTAGAATCGAACCTCTTCGTTACAAGTACAACGTGGAACCATGGCGGAACCCATCCAGAACCTTCATGTCCCTTGCACAACTTATGCGAAAATCTTCATGGAACCCATGAAAAACACCTGGAACCAAAAAACTCAACCCGATTGAATGAAGGTTGCGGGACCCAAAGGGTCATAGCCTGGATGCAGTCTTTCGCCTGTGCCATGGAGACCATGGTGACCTTCACGAGGGCTTTTAAGCCAGGGCCCTGCGAAACCTTAGGGTTTAGGGTTTTAGGGTATAGGTTTAGGGTTTAGGGTTTAACTCTCAACCACAACCTGAAAAACCTCAAAACTCTAAACCCTCAACCCGAAAGCCGGAACCCAAACCCTCAACCCTAAGACTAGTTCATGGTTGGGATAGGGTTAAACATTTAAATTGTTATTCCTTATTGGCTTTAAGTACCCATAAAAATGTAAAATGTTACCCAACTATGACAAAGAAGAATTGAGCTTGCCGCTCCAGCTAGGGCTTTAGGCAGCAGTCGCTCTGATTCTTCAGGCTCCTCCCGTACAGTATACCCCTGATTAACAAACTCCCTTTCTTCGGGTTCCTTATATTATTAGGATGCCTACCATACTCCCTTTCGAGGAAGGCAGGTTTAGTTTGCAGGTTCCTCCAGCACTTGCAGCAGAATCTCAGGAAGTCGCGTGATACGTGATGATTCTGACAATTTCGGGAGTGAGGATTGTCAGGACACCTGGCTTATTTCAGGCTTGAGGCTTGAGATGCATCAGACAGAGTCTCCAGCAGGCTTTTAGGTGGTGCTTTGAAATATGAGTGGTCAAGGAGTTATAGATCAGGGAACTATGGACTGTATTGAAATGGAATGGATAAACAACAACTCGCTCGCGGAAATCAACTCACAGCAGTTGGACCGAAGCCTTCTAGTCATTCTAGTCCCAAAGCCGCAACCTTGCACTGAGTTCTGAAAAGCTTGATTTCGGTTCCCACAGGAAGGAACCAGCCTTCCTGCTGTAGATCCTTATTCTTGTACTTACAATCAGTTACTGTACGCTCCCTGTCGTAAACAAAAAGCCTGCACCTTGTACAAATCGATTTGTAAAAACGAAAGCAAAGGCTTCAGGCCCCGACAAACGCGTAGCCCTTGTGGCATCGTGTGAGGGGGTCGCACGGTATCTGCGCGTTAGCGACCTGTCCATAGCTCCTGCGAACCCTTTTTTGAACAAGGTCTCTCTGAAGTGCCTCCTCTGAAGTGCCTCAGTGAACCCTAAACCCTAAACGGCCCTAAACCCTACACCCTAAGCCCTAAACCCTAGACCCTAAACGGCCCTAATCCCTACACCCTAAGCCCTAAACCCTAGACCCTAAACCCTAAACGGCCCTAAACCCTGCACCCTAAGCCCTAAACCACCGCGACTCGGGGCCCGGAGAGCCTCTGGATCCTTTTGCTCCCTTGAACCCAAGGTTGCCATCTTTAAGGGCTTCTATTGAAACGGTAGTATAAACTCACTGGCCCAAAACCCAAGGAAAAAAAAGTTGAAACTTTCAGAATCGACACTTATAAGAACCCCAAAAGTTGAAAAGTTGAGTTTACAGCCAATAAGTAAAACAGGTCCAAACCCCAGGTTGCTGAGTAGCCCCAGCCCCTTTATAATAAAGGTGTCCTTTTTCCCAAGACTCAGTTTAGGGGACCCTAAAACAAAAAGAGTAACAGGGCACTACGCAGGAACCCTACAGTCAGTAATTATCAAAGCTCGTGTATGAGAGAACCCTTAAAGTCTAATAGCAAGCCTGTACGCCTTGTAGATCCTTTTGAAGGATCTAAAAAACCTTATTGAGACGGGCGTCCTTTCAAGGGGGTCCTTCAATGACCCTGACCCGCATCCATCACTAAAACGATCAGGGGACTAAGCAAGTTGGTTGCAAGTAGCACAACCCCATGTGGTGGTGTCTGCTAATTGCCAAGTCTCGAGAACCCGAAAGAAAGGACTAGAAAAAGAAGAAGGCGCCAGCATGCTGTCCTGAAGAGCTTGAGGAGGTCCTGGCTACAAAGATACGTTCAAGGCTTGTGCATTTCTGCGAGAATCGAATTTTCCGATGGGGACAGCATGGGCGCCTGAAGAATTTCACTAGGGACTTGGATACTTCCATACCAGAAGTAGCATAAGGCAGCCGAAGGAGTGCTATTACTAGTTATTCAGACCCTGTAATACCACCACCATCGCCACCAGCACAGGGCTTGCAGCGCTGGCTCCACTCAAAAGACTTCGAAAAGAGCAGCATGATCGAACATGAAGAACCTCCAGCCTCCAAGCTATGCCGGAACAGGCATCGATAGGGAAGGCACCAGGTTAGGCAAATTTTGTGTATGCATGGCTCAAAGCGGCCTTAACAATCATGGAGCCGGTCACACCGAAGCGGGTTTCGAATCGGATTCACGGTTCAGGGGTTCGCATCAGATCACACATGCACGGCACCGCTGATCTGAATATTCAGCCAGACACCGTTGCGTATCCACCTGCAACCGCAATCCGTCATTATCACACGGACCTTTTGCAGTTGCAAGTACAAGAACCCAGCAACCTACTTACTAAGCCCCTCTGCTTCTCCGTAAACCCCCAAACCAAATGGATCCGACAAATGCCATTTATTTCGAAACTCAGATTCGGAGTCACTGTTTAAGGAGGCTGGTTCTAGCTTAGGGTATTTTGGGGTTTCGGGGTTCGGTTTAAGGTGTTTACACTCTCGCAACTCGGACTCGCCAGACGAGGTCTCTGTGTTCGGGTGCCCAACTTCCTCCAGAGCCTCTGTCAATTGTTGCACCTTCTGAGTCAAAGGCAGGACTTGTTGCTGCAAGTTCTCGATCTCCTGCTCCTGCTTTGTAACTTCTTTGCGGGGACGGTTGCATTGCAGCTGCAATGGGGATTCCGTCAGAACCGGCGTTGGCTTGTCAACGCAAGCTCTCTTTGGCGCCATCGCATGTGCGGTGGATGGCGAGGTTTACAGAGTCCTTGAGAACAACGGGGGTGGATAGAGTTAAAGGCTTTTAGGGTTTAGCGATTGGCGTTTAGGATTGAGAAAGAGAGAGAGAGAGAGAGAGAGAAAGAGAGAGAGAGAGAGAGTGTGTGTATGTCTATATACATACACATCTGTGTGTATAGTCTTGAAAGAATAACTACAGATATTGGCAAGACACTTAAGACGAAACCACGCAGCCAGCGCAAGGTCTCTGGAATTAGCTAGGTTGCGAACTGAAGCCTTCCAACAAGTCTGCTGAACAGAAATCTTTACAAGCCCATGAAGAATGCTCAGCCAGTTGCTCTCAACGCTAACCCTAAACCCCCAATCCTATCTCTCTCTCTCTCACACGGACTCAGTCACCTGTCAGCCGCGACGCGGAACATTGTAACATAGCGAATCATTTGCTGAAACTTAATTACCGCGCCAATGGCCCACAGCCCTTAACCCCAAACGCTCAAAGCTGAACCTTCAAGACTTAAACAAACCCGACATCCCGAAACATCCCAGCCCTCCCCCTTGTAGCAACTGCCTGCACACCCTCACCGTAGCTCCAAAAGGTAAATTAATCAAACAGAAGCCAGGTTTGGGTCCTCCTTCTGGCACTCCGGGGGTATGCCGCGGACCCAAAGGCAGTTGCCATCATTGAAGGCCATGACGGCTCAGGGCTTAGGGTTTGGGGCCTAGGATGTGGGATTGCCGGTTGGGACGGAGTTCGGGATGCTTGGGGCTGAGGTTTAGAGGTGCAGGCATCTTATACAGCGCCTTTAAGAAACGACGGCTGACGCTGTGAATGTCGATGTGTGACCAGCCTATCCGAACTGACACCTCTCTTTGCTGTGAAACCCTAAACCAAGACTGCAAGGATAAGGCCAACATACTGCCACTTAAATTGCATGTTAAACTCTGACGGCCGCAGCAGCGGGAGAGAAGAAGAGAAATCCTACTTTCTTTAGGCTTCCTTATTCTGACCCCTTGAGAAAATCCTTAAAAGGCAATCGGTTTTGTGGGGTCCAGGCAGGCATTGCAGATTCCGGAGATCAAACGAGACGAGCAACAGTAAGAGTGGCAATACCAGTAACAGCAACGGCGGTGTTTTTCGCACTGATGAGAACACCGTCAACTTGAATGTCGCCTCGGCCTGTTCTCCCTAACGCTACATCCTCAAACCCCAAACCCTGTGCGAAAGCAACATCTCAAGCAGGGAGAACCGGCGGTCTGTGATATATAGAACGATGATTCCATCAAAGGGATTTGGAGTCTTTGAGTGGTCTGCTTTGATGGCAAACACCTTTTGTTTCAAACCCGTGGCCACACAAAAACTGTCTGAAATCCCACCCCGAAAGCGAAAACCCTATAAATCCTGAACAATAAGACCTGATTATACCCTGAGGTCCCTTGCTTAATATGAAACAAAGGCATTGCGCTCCAATTTCTGCGCGGCGAGCGGATGGCTGCTTTTTTGGCCGGTCTGCGAAACCCCCTTCAGTAGGGGCCTTAATGATTAGAATAGGGTTTGGGGGTGTGTTATAGTATGAATTTGAGCTAGGAACCCCGACGAAGAATATTGGTATTTAAACCCCCCTTTAAACCCCAAACCCTATAAACAACCCTATTTATACACCCTTTATTTATTTAGGCCCCTATATCAACCCCGGATGCACAGCCCAGGGCTTCGGATCCGGAAGCTCAGGTTTTTCGAACCCCTTGGGCTCCAGCTACTGAAAAAGTAGGTTGCTGACCATATCATATGGGTAGTTTAGGGTTTAGGGTTTAGGGTGTTTCAAAATTATGGTCCCTTTTTGGGTACCCTAAAATAATAGGTGCCGTTTTATGATAGGGACCCATATGGTGTACCATAATTTTGACAACCACCCATAGGCTTAGGTAACCCCAGAAAGTATGATTCAAACAACTGGGGCGTTGAGGAATTGCAGTGCTACTTAGGAGTTGGTGTTTAAACGAAGTAACGATTATCGGAATGTAGAAGCTTTACTCACGGGTCGGGTGCAGTGGAACTCAGGGTCAGGGTTGTAGGATTTGCGCTTATAGGGTTCAGTTCGATAGGTTTAGGATTTACTGTCGGGTGTCATGCCTGAGCGCGAGTCGGCGTGAGGCTTTCTTGGATCTACATTGATATTAAAGCTGAGTTTTCATCTGCATGGCTCTTCTGCGGGGTTTCATCCTCGGCTTCTGTCTCACAAACCCACAGGTGCGAGATGCAGACCCCCTAGGCCGTTTCGCCCCAAACTTTATATAACCCCAAACCTTGCACCCCAAACCTGAACCTCAAAGCCCCGAACCCTAAACCATCGAATCCCTGAACACCACTTGATGCCTCAAGTCAGGCCCGGGGAACTCTGTTGAACCAATGCATCGATACTTGCAAGCTTCTGGGGACGCACGCTGGCATCCTGGTGTAACAGTACTACTGATAGTCGCGGACTGTAGAACTTGTAACCGTTCATGCTCTGCAGTGACAGTCATAGCCCAGTAAACGTGCTAAGCCACGCCCAATCACTTCGAAAGATACACATGTTTTGCATTATTCCCTTATGTCATGTGATTATTCTTGTTTCCATTGTTATCACTACTATTGACAATATTGCTACAATTTGCTTATCATTGGTATTTTTGTTATGAAGATTTCTTATTATTGCTATAATTCTTCTTCTTCTTCTTAAAGCTACTACTGCTATTGTTTGAGCTAGAATAGTTCATAACCTAAGCCCGAAGCCCTGGATTGTAAAGAACGGGCACCTGGGCTCCGAATCCCAGCTCAGAGCGGCTGCGACCTGCAACTCTGACCAAGCGTTCACAGGGCTTCTTAGTTGCTGAGTTCATAAGCCCCAAAAAGTGTACACTTTCAGTTTTATAGAGGGTAATATTATCCCAAGAAGTGTAAAGTGTATCCACTCAGCTACTAAGGCTTGTTGACTTTGTTTGTGCTGTTGAACGCCTTTTTCCAAACTGCAGGGTGGAGTTCAGGGCTTAAGGGTTTCGCACTTTTGAGGTACTACAATCATGCCGCATGCCTACTGCAACAAGTATTGAAAGTATTGAGATGAAGCAATGAAGCGCTACTTCTGCCCGTGTTAGTTGTTGCAGTCGCAGTGGCAGCCGCAGCAGTGGCAGCAGTTGAAAGGGTTGCACATCCTGAAGGTGAGGGGCGGCCGAGCTTGACACCCTAGCCACTTCACTCAGTTTCGGAATTTCGAGAACGGCATAGGGTTTAGGTTTAGGGGATCGAAAACTGCAAACTGGCGCTTGCCACATGTTTCTCTCCGTTTCATGAGACCTGTCAGACTTGTTTTGACGACATTCGGTTCCCAGTGTCTGGCACTGCCAGAAGCAACACAACGAACCCCAAACCCTCTGAAAGCGCAGAACCCTGCACGCCCCACTTCAACAGTCGCAAAACTGCCCAGGCCTTCACCAGGGGCATTTCGTCTTCACGGTGGCGCCCAGCAAAGCACCCACTGGGCTGTGGTCCTCCCGAATTGTGGGTCTTAGTGGATCCTGCTGCTGCAAAGAGTTGCGTATCCAAGCCCCGAAATCCCAGCTCTCAAGCCATTTATTGTTTTTGAAGACGGGATCACAACCAATATAACGAAGCCTTACCTGCTGCTGTATCTAACTGGTAACTGAAACATCTTGGAACTAGTTGCACTGAAAAGGGGGCAGACCCCAAACACAATTAACTGCCATTAACCCTACCATAAACCCGAACCTCTCTGGGTAGAGCCCCGGTCTTGAGCTTGGTACACAGTCTCTGCAAGGGCTTGGGACTAGAGTCCCCGAAACCAACGGAGGTATCGTTTGGGGTCTACCCGCGACTTCCTCCTCAGAGTGGGGGACTCCTATTACTGCTGCTGTTGCCGCGGCTTCCTTATCCTCGTATTTCTGCTCCTCTCCTTCATCAAGGGTCACCCAAACGTAGATATCCGAAGTGTGGAGTTATGCTTAATGCAGTATCAGGGCTGGCAAGGGACCCTAGTGAAGACCCCACCTATTGGATCCCCATGTAAAAATGCGAATGCACCCATGCGAGCTTGAGGAGCAGACACCTCTTTCGGTTGAGACTTTCAGAAACGGATACCTCGCCAGATTCAGGAGTTAAGGTTCAGGGTTATAATACAGGCCCCAAATCGGTAAATACTCACTGGCGAAAGAAACCCAATTGTTGCTGAGCCCCCTATTGACCGCGTGAAGCCCGATAGGAACCCTGCACCATGCTGCATAAAGCCCTACGTACTATAAGGGCCTTAATAATTAGAATAGGGTTTTGGAGCCCATGATACCATAATTACAATCATAAGGAACCCCCCAAAATAGCGTAGGCTAATTATTTCGCCCCTATATTAAACCCCTATATAGAACCCTTATAGATCCCTTTAAGGAACCCTTATAGATCCCTTTAAGGAACCAGCCCCAGTAATGGAAAATCTCTGTCCGAGGGCTGGGAGGCGCAGGGCAAGCCAGAGGCCACCTGCAAGGAGGTCAGAACGCGGGTTTAGGGTTTAGGGTTTAGGGTGGAGGTCAGAATGCTACCAGGGTTCCATCAAAGCTTGAGGCCCAAAATTTTATGATATTCGAAAATACTCTATAACACTGTTCTATAATATTCTATAATGCTCTTTCACATACTATAATATATACTACAATCTATATTTTAATATATACTATAATATACGATACAACTACTAAGATATGCTTCAATATACTGTAATGCGCTAGAATCTCTAAACAGCAAGCGTTCTAATATGACAGGCGGTCAAACCCATGGATCTGGACCTTCGAGCCGAAGTAACCACTGTTTGAGCATTGGAGCCTGTCATCACCTGCTCGTTCGTACGGTGTGGGTGGTAGTAGTAGTAGTAGTAGTTGTAGTAGTAGTAGTAGTAGGAGTAATAGGAGTAGTAGGAGTAGTAGTAGTAGTAGTAGTAGTAGTAGGAGTGGGGCGTTACAAGTAACACTAACGGGCTTTATTTGGTGTTTGTGGGGATGCAGGGCTCCACAGAGCATTGAAAATTATTGGCCTCCATAGGACCGGAAGGCAACATGCAAGTATCCCAAAATCAAAACCTACACGTTCAACACCAAGACAGCTTTACACATGGGATTAAGTCTTGGCTTGCCGAGGTCTGGAGAATTGCACATGGGTGTCGGTCTCAAGTTGAGGTTCTGTTTGCCTTCGTAGGCAGCAATGTATTCTTTGGAAACGAAAATGGGCCTAAAATGGCCTAAAGGTAATTGAAAACCGTTACATAACAACCCTGCAAGAGCCTACCAAGTTCATAGATTTCTTTTGCACCCACCAGATAGTTAGCCCAATAACAGACTTCGACAAGCTCTCAAAATGAAGGGCAGTTTGATGGCTTTCATTCCACAGAGGTGCAAACCTCACGAAGAAGACCAGAATACGGAGGATTTACTTTCGCGGCTCGCGCATGGCAGACTCCGAAGGGACGACTCTCAGTTCCCACATATACGTCTACCTAGTTTAAGATCCCGCCGGGTGAGTCTTTTTTGAGCGTTCAAACCTCGGGAGTCGAGTTTCTAACATACTTTATTTAGTCATCGCACAGAAGGTCAAGGAGGCAACTTCAGGGAACTCGATAGATGGGACATAACAGAGGCGAGGCACCTCGTGTAAGTATGTGACTGAGTAAGAAATCTTAACGATTTCAGCTTCAAGCAATAGACACTGCGGATCAAGTGTCAAATGAACCTGAAAATGGGGCGGGACACCCTACGTCTATAGTAGAACCCAGAAAGTTGGAACATGGCTTTAGGAGGATTCGTGCTAGGATCCCTTATACTTTACCTTAAGGGTATGAGGACAACTATGTTCCAACTTTCTGGCTTCTACTGTANCTATAGTAGAACCCAGAAAGTTGGAACATGGCTTTAGGAGGATTCGTGCTAGGATCCCTTATACTTTACCTTAAGGGTATGAGGACAACTATGTTCCAACTTTCTGGCTTCTACTGTAAGCATGACCTCTCCAACTCTGATATCGGCTCATCCGAGCCGCCAGAAGCTTGAGACTAACGTGCGACGATGTGAAACTGTCACCTGCACCTCTCACCCAAAGTACTACCCAGTAGTTCATCACAGGCTGCACCTATACATTGCATGCAAGCAATCCTCAGCCGCTCAACACTCGTTTGGGGTTTATAGAGTTCGGGGACAATGACCCTCGGAGCAATGAACCAACAACTAAAATGGCAACCAAGTCACACATGTCCAGAAAATAGAAAAGTGTTACCTTTGGGACTTGAGCATCACATTTCAGAAAACAAAGAGATGCTTGACAATACCTCAGCCTAAACCTCCAAACTAAACCACACATGAAAACGTGTACGCCAAAGCAAACCTTCACCAAAAGAAGTCGAACCTATTTCGATTGGCTTCGAGCCCCTAAACCCTAAACCCCAAACCGTATAAACGTGCCTCCTCCTCAGACAGGTCTCCAGTGCACGCGAAGGCCTTCATTCCCGGGTTTGGCGCTTGTCTACACAATAAGGGTTACTATAAGGATTTTCAGAACGGCTGAAAATTTGGGCTTTGGGGTTTAGGCTTGAGGTTAAAAGTTTCATAAGGTCGAAGGTTTTTAACTGAAGGTTTGAGGTTTAGGATCGTTTAAGGTTAAAGTGTTTTTCCCGTCCGCCCAGCTGACGCAGTCGCAGCGAAGGGGAAAGTGTTAACCTTTATAGAAACAGATTTAAATCCGAAGCCTCTCAGGAATGGTCCCGTTTAGCATTGCTCTCGTCGCAAAATGATTGGTCCAAGTTCAGGAACCCAAAAGTTTGCGTTGAGGGGTTAAGGCTTAGATCTTTTGCCTCTTCCACCTAGGGTTTCGCTGTTTTCCCCTCCTACCTAGCAAGGGCGAGCCCGCATTGCAAGCTAGCTTCGAAGCACCAGTGGACTACAGCGTCACGTTTTGGAAGCTAACTACAATATCACGTGCACGTCTGAGGGGCAGACACTCCGGAAAGAGTTCACCCATATTTGGTGTTGTAGGCATCACAAAACTCTAAACATGCTTCTTCACGTCAAGACCTTTGAGTCCGCACCGTCGCTTCACCACTCGTCACAGCACCAAGCTCATGCAGTACTCCAAACTACAAACTAATTGTGCAGCAAAGGACATCTTGAATTGGCAAGTCATTTTTGCTAATCCACATCATCCATACATCACGCGAAACATAATGCTACCGAAGCTGCTGCAAACAACAGAGCGCTACTGCTAGTTTGTCGCCACTTCTTCCCATGACTCTTTCTGTCTGAGTTCCTCAAGAAGCATACGCACTGAAACCTTTTGACACATCGCCCTAAACAGCAATACGCTAACAATGTACGAAGCTAAGCTTACGGTTTAAGGCTTAGGGTTTAGGGTTAGGCACCACAGAACAACGAAAGAAAGGCAGACTTCCAAAATCAAGCAAAAGGTGACGGGACGGGAACACGAAACTACCAGTAGCAAACCCTAAACCACCAACACAACAAACCCCAAACCGGATCATACCCTAAAGTCTAGTCATCCCATCTTTCCGCCCCGAGGGAAGCTCAAAGCATCCAGGGATCTCAATGTATCCTCAAGAAACCAGCGAGACTCGCGACAGGCAGGTCAATGTGTTCAGAGATCTCAACGTATCCCCAAGAAAGCCAACAATACCCACAAGTCGTCGCAGGTGCAGGGAATAGAGTTTAGGGTTTAGGGGGGGGGCACTATATAGGGTCTTACAGGACTTTAGGATTTAAGGGCATGGCTTCGGGGTATCAAGCGATATTCTAGGGCTTTGCGTCCTCGGGCCAGTAGAAGAAAAGGATCCGCCTGAATCCGCCCGCTGCAGAAGATGTGGTCCAGGCGAAGACTGCGACCTGGAGCAAAACCAGACTCTCCATGAGGGCTCAAGCTGTTTCTCCAGAAGCTTTAGCTGCTAAAGATCCCAGATATAAAGCTAGCACACTTCAAAACCTCAAAACCGAATGAGGTCGGAAGCTGCGAAAGGGCAATGACTGGAACAGTGGTCGGACTTAATATACTACAGTATGATGATATGGGGAGTGCCAGAGGATACTATTGCTAGTTGTTCAGGACCTTCATATCGCAGGCTAGGAATCGATTTCAACAGCCCCCAAAATACACATTATCCCACATCGGTACGTTGTTTCCACCAGAGGGCGTAGATAAGCTGGACTCGCCGAGACCCACAGCAGGCAGCAGCCTGAACATCTGCGACTATGAGGATTACTACCTGGGTTACTATACAGGTTACTGCCCGGGTTGCCCGGGATTGCTACAAGAAACCCTGTCAGGACTACTATAAGGCCTGCTACCAGGACTACTGTAAGCCTTACTATAAGGTCTACTACAAGGGTTGCTATAAGTATTGTAGACAACATTAGACAACACATGGAAAAGCTCCCAATGTCAAAAACAAATTCCTTGCAACCTGTCCTGCGCGAAGGCAGACCTAGAAGCCCGAACCGTGGGCTTTACTTTAACCACCTTAAACCCAAATAACCTACCCTTTAAGGATTGAGTAAGGATTTCTGTACGGAAAATCATAATAGGGAACCCGAACAAGGTAGGTTCTTCAGGGCTAAGGCATTAAGTCCTCCAAAGTCTCTAATATAGGGACCTTAGTAACTAGAATAGGGTTCCTTTAAAGGGTCCTTAAAGGGGTCGATATGGGAACTACCTCATAAATAGTCGCCTTAATAATTAGAATAGGGTTTGGGGGCCCAATATACTATAGTTATAACGAAGAACCTCCAAAATAGTATAGGTATTTATTTAAGCCCCTATATTAGGTGTTGAACAGCAAAGTCTGTGCCTGGCTCTGCCCAAGAGCTGCCTGTCGGAACCTTGCTGGGTCAAGTCGGTCTATAGTGAACGCCAGAAAGTTGGAACATGGCTTTAGGAGGATTAGTGCTAGGATCCCTTATACTTTACATTAAGGGCATGAGGATACTCATGTTCCAACTTTCTGGCTTCTACTATAGGGCCTTGTTAGGATTTTCGGACGTTGGGCTTAGGTTTTTGCAGAACCCCTGCAACACACTACTTGCAAAGTCCCTTGATCCTCTAAGCACAGAGCAGGAACCCACTTCGCGAAATTTTCTGAGTCTCGCCTCTTCAGGAATTTCAGCTTCAGGATGTCCAGCACAGAACTCTGCAGGTCGGCCATGGTCTTGTGGTGGAATAGCCAAGACGACAGGTTCCTCCCGTGTTGGTCCACTCGAGGGGACACCGCGTGCCCAGTCAGCACCTTGTCAACCGCCGCACACAAGGTCATCCCGGTTACCATTGAGCGCAGCACTCTCTCGTAGCCAGCGTCCGCAGCGTCCGCTTGGAAAGGCATGAGCCTGACGCCCGCTGACTCGAGCTCGGCAGTCTCGGCCGGCGAGAGTGGCGAGGCCCCTTCCGCCGAGTGCAGACTGGAGGAGCGACAACAGCTCCGCGGCCGTGATGTAGAGCATACGGACCTCCTGCTGATCCGCAATGCCAAATCCGATGGTCGCTGCCACGGGTTTAGGGTTTAGGGATACCGGTTCAGAGCTCTAAATCCAGATTTCGGGATACTTGTCAAGAGACCAACCAACCTTCAAAGATAGGACGCATCATTTTGTGAAGACAGTCTCCGAAGAGTCATTCTGACTATCGAGGAAGTCCTGGACGGCCAGAAACATAGTGTTGGCATGATAGGGAATATTGCCGTACCCCGTAGTATGGTAAATCGTATACTAGAATCTGTCATGTGTATACATATATGTGTATATATGTATGTATGTATGTATGTATGTATGTATGTATGTTTATGTACTTATGTATTTAATAAAATACCTGCCTACAGGTACTATACTCGTGCCCATAGAACCCCACCAGCAAAACACAGTGTTTAATGACGTCTCGGAGATGCTGTCATGATGGAGAAGTTCAGTAAAGAAGACAAACTTAGTCCAATCAACGCTTGAAACGGAGGAATCTGTATACTCCCAAAAGGTCCAAAGTATCTATACAGAAGAATGTAGGGTTTCTATATCAGGAATTACTTCTATAAGTTCCGGAAGTATCCCCCATATGAGTACCTAGGACCCTTTGGGGATTGAAGCTGATCACCCTCCGAGCCTCCTGGAGACCTTCCTCCGCGAACCACTTACCAACTTCTGCTGTGGGCCTTACCAGCGTCGAGGTTCGTTTAGTGGCCTTTGGGGGTCGGGGATGCGGGTCTTAGGGGCTTAGGCTACTTAGGGCGGGCGGTTTAGGGGGTTGGGGGCTTTGGGAATTTCTGCTACAGGGGCTGGTGGATTTAGCTCAGCTTCCTGCGAAGCTGGGCTGCTGCTGTCCGTCGGTGCGAAATTAGGAAAACGTAGCATAAGCAGCCGTCATAGTAACCTGTATGACCCCTTTGTTGCGAGTTAGGGCGTCAGTTCAAATCTCGATTAAATCTGGCGGCTACAGCCATGAGACTTTCAATCTCACAAATGCCAGGACAAAGGGACAGGCCAAGGGATAGCACTGCTGAGCGTGCAGGGTCGGGATTATTGCGGACAGCTTTGAGACTGACATCGGTCGTTCAAAGAGTGGAGAATGAAACAACACGCAGTGCACACATGTGTAAATGTATAAGCATACCACTGACAATGCGACAAACTGCTGCAAAAGAAAACACAACAATGTACGGAGACGCGACACTGAGTACCTGTAGGACGAATGAGCTGCCGCAAAAGAAAACACAACACTGTACGAGACGCGAAACTGAGTACCTGTAGGACGAATGATAGCCATAGAAGGAACGATGGACATGCAGCGACAACAGCAACCAGAACTGTCATCCTGCTGTTTCCGATGCTACAGGAGAAATCACAGTAAGAACGCATTGGTTGATCGAAGGCCTGACATCAACATGGACAACAAGTATCACCCAAACCTGCACCCCATAAAGGCCTACTGCTCTAAAACCCCGAAAAGTCCAAACCGCAAGCGGTTAAACACCTGAAAACACTACAGACTTAGATCCACGAAGCCCTATACTTCTGAACCCATGAAGCCCCAAACCTAATATAGGGGCCTAAATACTTGCCTATACTACTTTAAGGGCTCCTTATTATATAATGGGCCTTAGTCTAATTATTAAGGCCGATTACAGCTTAAAATCCTTGAGCCAGACCTAAGTATCTAGAAATTGTCACTCCCTGTCCCTAGTGCGTCCGAAACCAGACCTCACATATCTACTCCGACTCCTGCACCCTACATAATTTTAAATACACCTGGTGCCACAATAAAACTAAACCGTAAACCCTGAACCCAAAGAGACCACGGCCCACCCCCTACAACACTTAAACCTCCAAAATCATCTACGCCCAGATCCGTTTGCACCTGGGCATGCGGGAGCCCGTAACCATGGATCCCAAACAGACCACGGCCCACTGTGCACACGCCAAAACGACCCCAAAACCCGAAGCCCTAGTCTCTCTCTCTCGCCTTCGGAAAGTCCGGTGCGAAGCGTGCAAGGCCAAAAGCAGCAAGCTGCAGCCAAAAGTCCCAGACCCTAAATCCCAAACCTCGAGCAGACCACAGCCCGAGAAATTCGCTCGCACTCGGAGTTAAAATCGCCGCAGACGATCCGCAAGTCCTTCCAGGCCCAACTTCGGGCTTGGCATTTGAGGGGAAAGGTCTAGGGCTTAGGGTTGAGGGTTAACGGAATAAACTTTGGTAGGGCTTGTAGGAACTTAGGGTTAGGGTTTATAAGGTCTAAGAGTTCAGGAAACGAAAGGAATATTTTCGGTATTGAAAGTTTGGAGAATTTGGGGTTTCAGCAGGGGCCTGAGTGAAAATTACTGAGGGGATGGAGTATCTGCATTGTCCCAAGGTTTGCATGCCAGGAATCCAAGGGGTTAGCCCGGGCGGTTTAGGGTTTAGCAATATACTGTGCTAGAATACTTGAAACAATAGGATTTTGGATGCCCAGATTTAGGGTGCATATCCGCATTTATGTACCTAGGATTCATCCGCTTGTTTGACACTCGCAGTTGGGCAAGCCAGACAAGGACTACGAAACAATCCCGGCATGGCAAATCACACATGATATGCCACATCCAACTTGCAGTATGGTAACACAGCTGACTATGATTTTCGTATCATACACCCTAATCCCTAATTCGTGAACTTCAAGCAAACCTTCACAAAACTTTAATCTAACTATGAAGGCTACTACGAAACTCAGTGTGACCTCCTCCGATCTCCAGATTTCACGGCACAACGACAGCACGTGCCCTCATAGCCCGTAAATACTACAGTAGGGATTGAGAAGTCAGCCAACACCGTATTCTAATTATGAAAGACATTCGGCAGACGTCATCTGAAACCCACAGTGCAAAACCCTAAGCCTAAAGCCACAACGCCTTAACCCTACAGCTTCTAGCCGCAAACCCTCCAAACCTTGAGCGTCTCAAGGCCCTAAACAGACCCAGCATGCAGGAATTCCCAACGCTGCAGACAAAAACGCTACATTTTGACTTTGACTAGGTTTCTTGCATGGTGGGTGCTGATCTAAATCATTTACCGACATGTCCTGCTTGCCAAAGTTCTTCTTCAGGCTGTTCAAAGCCTGCGCTGACAACTCAAACCGACACCGGTCAAGGGCTTAGGTCCTGGAAGTTTCGGGGGTTCAAGAAAAAACGGATGGCTTTCCATTCAATTTTTGAGGGGTGGTCCGGTGCCTTACTATGATGGGTGGATTTTGGTATAGTTTTGATGACCCCCCGCTCCTGCAATAGTCAGCACAAGGAGAGCACAACGATAAGCACAAGAAAAAATGCAAGATTGTGGTTTGGGTTTGATCACACTGGCTGAGACACATTACAGCACTGGTCCTTGAAGCTAGAATTGCACTGTTTATGGTGGTTAAAAGTTGCCAAGTTCTGAAGCTTTTACACTGTGGTTAGACTTATTTATAGCGAAGGGCTCCTAACTCATAACATAACGCGGAACTTGCCGGACGTGTCTGCAGTCTCTCGAGCCGGTCCATGGCCCTGGCCTATGTTTAATATAAGGGCCGTAATAATTAGAAAAGTGTTTTGGGGCCCATTATACTATAGCTAGAAAAAGGAATCCCCAACATAGTATAGGTAATTACTCTAAGGCCCCAAAAGTAGTACTGGGGAGGGGTCGCCGAGCTGTTCTGGCCAAACACAAACGACCCAAACCTCTTGTGCTTTTCTGGTGCTTGAGGTGACGAGGTTGCGATTTTTGCGTGCTTGGCTAGTGCTATGTGTTTGGGGGTGTGTTTTTGGTGCTGTTGTAGCGCTACACTTCTGCTTGTGTTTGGGAGTTGGTGCTTGTTGTTGTGCTTTTCTGGTGCGACAACCTGTGCTTGTGCTTGAGAGTTTGTGTTTCTTTTTCCTGTGCTTTCTGGTGTTAAAACTTCTGCCTGTGTTTGGGAGTTTGTGGGAAACCGAACTCACTGCATTCGGATGTGCAAGGACACCAGCATGTTCGAGGCGTGGTGTAGCAGGCATCCAGCCCAGTCGAATCAAATTTTGGGTGTGGATGCAAGAACCCAGGCTTTTCCAATTCCGATGAATGAGTGATATGAGTCGAACGTGATAATGAGTCAGTCTGAGCCATATCTTTTCATGACAGTAAGGAGACCAATACCTCATATCCAAGGCCCCGTAGCAGTGTGCACCCTCTGTTTCTATCATCTTTATCACTGTGCAACGCGTTCCGGCTGGGAGAGCAACTCTGTACCCGAGCAGGAGCACAAGAAATAGCACCAGAGAAGCACACACATTCAGCACAGATTCCCAAACACAAGCACAAGAAATAGCACCAGGCAGGAGGAACACCCAAAATCTGATCGGACTTGACGAAATTCCGACGCCAATCTGACGGGTCAGACAGCACAAATAAGAAACACAAACTCCCAAACACAAGTAGAAGCTTTAGCACCAAGAAAGCACAAAATGAAGCACAAACTCTAAACTCTCTAGAGCACAAAAACTGGTAATTACTAGAAAGCGCCACTAGCTCATCACGTAAGCACCAGTAGAAGGGAATTCCACGAACAAATCACTAGATTCGCATTGTTTCAAACATTTCGAGCACCTACAGTATAGATTCCCATACACGCGCAGGAAATTTAGCATTAGAAAAGCACAAGGAATAGGCCAAACAGAGACCCCGAATCTGACTGCACTGTATAGGTCTGACTGGCTGCTCTTGGACCCTAACGTCCGATCTCATTTCCTGGTGCTGCTTCTTGGCTTTGTGCGCAGGACGAAACCTACCTTAGCCTACCAAACCCTACTTTTTTGTAGGTTCTTATTATGAACCCTAATATGGAGTTTATAGGGACCCGACCAAAAAGTAGGGTTTGGTAGGTTAAGGTAGTTTTGAACTATTACGTGGAGGGGCGGTCATCAGGGGTACAACAAAGCATGACTATGTTCAAACTACGGCTTCAGGTGGTGTTTCTTCCATTTTCCGAACATGTTTGGGGGCTTCAGGTTTTGTGTACTAAAGGCTTTATCTGCGGGTTCCGTGACCTTACGGCGATCATGCGCCGAACTTAGCCCGATGACTCCAAACCCCTTAAAGTTACACTCTCCATATTGCTGAAATAAAGGCCCAAAGCCTACCTTCTTGGGAGACTTTGTATGTCAGAACAAAGAGTTCTGAACGTGCAATTTTCTGGGCTACAAGTAAACACTAAAAGCCATGTCCTCGGCCAGCCTTCAAGTGCTCGGAAGACTTGTCAGGATCTCCCACCAAATGCAAGTTGCCTGGACCGCATAAACGATCGCTTCAGATTGCCCGTTCCCCTTTGCCGCCCCTGCCGAACGCTCACACAAGAATGCGATGCAAAGGGGCGGCAAGCCCGTGAACTTCGAGCTAGGATAAATTTCGGAGTTGAACGTCGCTATAGGGTTTACAATTTACAATTTAAAGCGTAGAAGTTCCCCGACGTGTCTGTCAGCACACCCTGTTGGTCAAGCACCCAGCCCTGAGTTCAAGACCTCATTCCAACAGCCAAATTCGTCTGCCAGGTGCATCTGGGGCATCTATCTTCGCACGAAAAGGCTGTGGGGTTCGATGATACATTTACAGTTTAAACTTGTAAAGGTTTCAAAAACTTCATGGAGCGTCATGGGGGTGCAAGCATGACCGTACAGCAAGTGAACCCGGCGACGGAATTAACCTGAAGTGCTCCTGAATTTTGGACACCGATGCGAGCCTACGGCCAGTTCCAGCACGCCCTCGCCTGCTGGGTCACAACACTCGAAAGTTGAAGGGCTCCTTCGGGGTTTAAGGGTGCTATTAAACCCCTGATCGATAAGCTCCCCTTCTTTACGGTCTAGATTTGGGAGTTTCCGAAAATTAGGGGTACCTTATTTTGGGGTCCTTATACTAAGGATCCTACTATTTAGGGTACCATATTAGGATCCCCTATTTTTGGAAACGCCCATTTTGCAGTGGTCTGCATGAGACTCCAAGGGCGGCTTGAGAGGCTGGGATTGAACAAGATCTCGACAGAAGAAGGGCCGAACGGGGTATATAAGGTATATATTACAGTAGAAACATGTATAGTCACGAATATTTACGGTTCCTTAACGGGAATATTGCTATTGTATTATACGGACGAAAAGGGTACGTTACGGGGGTATATTCGTACTCAAACCCCTTTTGAGCATTCATGGGATTCAATTCGTCAAACAACTCGGACAATCCTAAACCCTTCAACCCACTTTTTGCACCAGGCCGGTTTAGGTTTTGGGTTTAGGGGTTTAGGGTTTAGGGGTTTAAGTTGGACCCTGGAATCCCTTCACAGCACATACTGCGGAGCCAACGCCAGCATCCGCCGATTAACGGCACCTTAAACCCACTTAATATAGGGGTCTTAATGATTTGAATGGGGTGGCAACAATCCTAAACCTGAATACACAGAAGAAATATCCTAAACCCTAAACCCTAATATCACAAATTCTGGCTTAGGTGTTAGGGGTTTA
Organism: Symbiodinium sp. clade A Y106; assembly: GCA_003297005.1. Lineage (NCBI taxonomy): Eukaryota > Dinophyceae > Suessiales > Symbiodiniaceae > Symbiodinium > Symbiodinium sp. clade A. The sequence goes on from BGNK01000542.1 coordinate 176,969, forward strand.
AGGGTTCAGGCTGTAGGGCTCTGTAGGGATTTACGTAGGGTTTGCCATAACTTGGCGAGTATAACGGGAGTTGTTGAAGTCCCACCAGCAGCAGCGATTAATGAGCCCTGAGTCAAAATAAAACCAGCTGACGCAGAATACGTGAAACATGAACTGCAAAGCACGACAAGATTGGGTTTGGAAATGCCGCGATATTCTAGGGATGCAGAGGCAAGCAAAAAGCGGTGCCTTGGGCCAACCTGGGCGAGTTTAATGTTGATGTGGGTGCCTTAGATTTAGGATTCTACCAGTGACAAGTTTTTTAAGTTTAGAGGCTGAATTTGTATATCCCCGGGCGAGATCAGAACCCCACTACCACTGGGTTTCAGAACCCCCAAGGGCGATCACTGGCGGACTGAAGGCCGTCCATCCTGCAAAAACCAACTCAAGATCCCACAGTTGCAAGCCCTTCAGCATAACACGAACACCCTAAACGCTACCATTTCCTTTCCAAAAACTCCAACTGAAGATCCTAAACATCGTCAAGCAAAACACTAAACCCTAAACCCTACGATTTCCCCTTTTCAAACATCCCCTGGCTTGCTCCGAAGATGAAAAGTGCCTCCACCTGGAAGCGGCTCCACGCCGCGTAGGAAGACAAGAAGTCCGGAACCTAAGACCCCGGATTATACCGGGTTTAGGCATTTAGGGCTTAGGGACGTTGAGGGGTTTTAGGGGCGTGAGGAGTTTGGGGGTTTAGGGCTTATATTTGTTCAGATTCAGTAGTGCATACCTTAACCCTGAAGAACCTACCTTTTTAGGGTTCCTTATTATGAATTCCTTATATAAGTCCTTAACAAGGTAGGTTCTTCAGGGTTAAGGTAGGGGTTTAGGATTCAGGACTTAAAGGGTTGAGGGAGGCTCGTGGTTCTTGGGACTTTGGACCTTCCGCTGGGTTTCTCATGAAATCCTAGACCCGCTTAGCACTACTTGTGCTAGGCCGCGGTTAGAGCCGAACCACATCGAGAAGAGCAACACCCTACACCCTAAACCCAGTTCCGCGCAGGGCGGAGTTTTTTGGGTTGTTGACGCCTGCCTCCATGCTCTGTAGACTGGCCGTGACTGCAGCATGCCTCTGCAGGACCCTACACTCTAAATAGCCCTACAGACTGAAGTCCCTATAAATTCCATATTAGGGTATTAGGGTTTATAATAAGAACCTACAAAAAAGTAGGGTTTGGTAGTTTAAGGTAAGAAAGCCCAAAGACCCAAGTAACTGCTTCACAGTCTGTCTGCGCTGAAAGCTCCATTCTGTCACTGTTGCCCCGGCCCCGTTTCACTTGACTATCCACAGCACTTGCGGTCCCCAACCAAATGCCCCTAATACAAAAAACGCAGGGCCCCAAAACAGATTCAATATACATTAGGTAATTAGGGGCCTAAACCCGAGACCTTTAAAGGGAAATGATTCCCATGCATCGAAGCCCTTCCAGCCAAGTCCCTCGCCCGAGCCACTCTTGGCCGGTGCAGCCTCCTCAAAGCGAGAGCTGCGGTAAAGCGTGGCCTGGGCTTCCGAAAAACGATGGACGGACAGGGAACATGAGTGGGTTTAGGGATAGACTAGGTTTAGGGTTTCCCGGGATTTTGCTTGCTAACCCCTAAAGCTGAACAGCTCACAGTTTGTTGAAAGCATTTAATGGAATCTACTGCAGGGCTTCCTAGAATATAAAGCTTCGGCCTAGCCGGTCCCCAGGCTTTAGGGAAACCCCAAAGTCTGTAATGTAAGGCCCTCATGATTGCAAGAAGACTTCGGGAATATTATACTCTCACGATAATAAGGAACCCTGAAGGACAAGTATTACTAAGTTTAGGGTTTAGGGTACCTGTTCAGGCTTCTATATTACATTACGAAGCAGCGCTGAGGGCCGGGCAACGCCGGTGGGCGCCCGGAGACCGCAGACCCGCCTTGGCACTCGGAGCTTTGAAAGCCTTGGCATACTAAACCCAAACTGCAACCTCATACGTCCACGCATGCCCTCCATGAAGACCCGGTTCGAGTATCGGCCAAGGAGAGATCTGACATCGGGGCCTTAATAATACGAACAAAGGTTAATACCCCCTGACAGCTTTTTGAGCCCTTTCCCATTGATTCCCCCTAAACGATTCCGTAAACTGTGAAGAGTGAAGACCCCTACATCACCCCACAGGCCTTTCGGAAGGCCTGTTGAAAGCGCCACCGTACAACCGCAAGTTGTGAGGCCAACAAACACCGGCAGAACCCTCAACACGGGTTTGGGTGCAGCGCCCCTACATGCACACATGCACACCTACATGCATACATACGTACGTACATACATGCATATGGTGCATGCCTAACTGACATTATATTACATTGCCTTGCAGCACGTTGTATTTGGATGTTCATTTGCATTTGCATGTACATCTGCGTAAAATAGCAGAGCATAACATAGCATAGCATAACAGATCATACATACATACCACACCATACCATGCCATGCCATGCCATGCCGAAGCATAACATGACATGACACATATCCAAACAACAGAACATAATATATATATATATGTATATATATATTTGCATACATGCATTCATACTTCCTCATCATTATTTTTACATGTATGCAAATTTAGGCCCAACCGCAACGGTTACAACCCTCAACACAACTTCCTGTGAAATCTTTTTGTACCAGGAGCTTTTGATATGAACTCTGAACTCCAAAAAGATTTGCTACTAGAAGCTGCAACATTACCTCTGATGCAATGTAGATGCCTGCAACATTGCCAATGCTGTCCCTTACGGTCTTAGGGTTCCTTCTTATCATAATCATATAATAATGAGTCCGAAGACCCTAGTCTAACTAGTAACTAGGCCCCGGTACAGAATTATCAAACCGTTTGTAGAAACCCTTTGAAGGAAGCCTCAAAAGACCTTGTCTAGTTTTCCACTGCAGCCGCGCGTCTCGTTTCGCTGCGCCTGCTTCTCCCATTCCTTGGCCTCGACCGCGGTTGTTAAGTTGCGCTCCGGTTAATACTGATTTAGTAGAAAGGCCTCAGTACTCAGAAACCTTTCTTATTGCAGGGTTCGGTTAACAGGGTTCTACAAGGGTTACCATACCATGGGTGAACACGACTTTGGGTTGGGTCTTTAGGCTAGTGGCGACTGGGGATAGAGATTTCGCGCTTGCTGGGTTTATGTAGTTCGGGGAACAGGATTTGATTAGGTCTGCGGATAAAAGCTTCTATGGCTGGCTAGGTGAGGTGGTGTCTTCGTTTCTATGGAACTGCCGTCTAGGTTTCACAATCCTCAGAAAAGCCAATGGCCCCAACAGTGAGACCTACATCCCATTTCTGCATGTACATCTAAGACAAGATACGAACAATTCAAAAGAACACAGGAGCCTGGTTAACCCGTAGACACCTTTATGTATGACTTTACTATAGGATGCATTACAAAACCATCTTTGCATTAACCCGGGCAATATGGAACCCGCATTCACTCGAGCAGTATAGAACCCTAAACACTGCTCGAATTATAGTCCCCTAAACTTACCCCGCATACTCCCTCTATACTTTACAGGTCTCTACTTGGAACCCCATTCGAACGATTTCTGATGCTTAGTATGAATGATAAGTAAGATCCCTCTAATACGTGTTACATGTTTCAACAGTCTGAACTCCACGTGCGAGGCGGCGCACGCCTTCAGTCCGAGTGGGACGGCTCTGTAGCCGTCAAGCTGCAACCAGCTGGGAAGCAACCACTCCACCTAGCATCATGGGATTTTAGGGTTTAGGTTCATGTTCGCGCGGACTCGTTTCTACCTGGCCTACTAAGCAGTACGAATCCGACGACAGCACCAAACAGGGGCCTCAGGCTATAGGTTTCGAATTTAGGGTGAGAGGGTTCAGAATCTGGGGCTCAAGGTTTAGGGCGTGGGGGGTTCGGTTGAGGGGTCAGGGTTCAGGAGCCTAAATTGAAGATCCGATCAAGCTCGGGAAGACCTATACGACCTTACCCATCCGAACCTGCACAAGCCACTCGACCCCGTTCTGGTACAAGTTTTTTGAACGTCACATTTACGGATCAGGGTTTGCCTAGACTCCCAAAAGTAGGTAAAATAATCGCCCGGCACCTGTAAAGGCCATGATTCTACATACTTTGGGGGTCCAAGTAAGAGCTTTGGAAGGTCCTGGAACCTTAGCTCTGTCTTCTCGCCTCCTTGGCTCCCGTGTCATTCTCCTCCAGGGTCACTTCCTGGCTTGCGCAAGTAGGCCCACAGTAAAGTAGTCTGCAAAGCCATAATTACAACGAGGGACGTCGTCGAGCAGTCCGTGGGTTTTCTGTTCCATGGAGATTCAAAACCGATCCCCTGCCCCTCATCAAGTTCAAATTTAGCTCTGGGGGAAGATCGCGTTGAGAGTTTTGTAACTCAAAGACCCAATTTAATTAGGATGATCCTCGAAGGGATCGATACACGTTACGCAGGGCTCGTTCATTGCTAGTCTTCCCTTTTTTAAAACCCAACCACCAACCCTCAACCCTCTTTTTGTGATTCACTTACAAGCTAGACTTCCTCCTTGGTAGGGAAGAGGGGAATAAATCCCAACAGTCCCTGAAAGTCAGTCAAACCTACCCCCCCACTCCCGAAGGAGCACAAAGTAGTGTGATTCCTTAGAAACGGTCTGGCTGGCACGGGCTAGCACGGCCTGTAGCAGCCTTCATATTTGGAGGTTCATGGGTAGTTATAAGTGGGGTTATAAGGCCCTTAATATGGGTTATAACTATAGCTACCCTACGTGTAACTCCACCTATAACTACCCATGAACCTCCCAGTGTGGGCCCTGAACGTTTAGGATTGGTTCGAAGCATGAAGGGCCCAAAGGCCTCAAGCCGGTCCCGGAGGACGGATCATGAAGTCCGAATATAGGGGCCTTAATCATTAGAATTGGGTTTCGGGGCCCCATTATTCGATAACTATAATAAGGAACCCCAATTATGGCCCCTATATTGCATCCCAAGTTACGATTTCTTGCAAATCAGCTGTCTTTTGAAGGGTGTCCAATTCTCACGAGTGCCACGATTGGGATCCTCTTCATCGGAAACATGAGGCACGAAACCTGCTTCCTGGTATGTGCGACCAGCCTGCAGGCAAATCACGTCCGCGTCGCTCCGGCGAAGTATCTGCAACAGCTGCCCAACTAAGGACAGTGAAAGTACTTCAGTCATAATGCGCACATAACCCAAATAGCTCTTAATTAGGCAAGCAGGCAGGCAGGCAAGCAGGCTGATGCAGGATGTACGTGTGCAGAAGTGCATAAATGTGTTATGTGTGTATATGTTCAAGGCAAGGCAGGTAGGAAGACAGGCAGCCTGTACCCAGGCAGAATAATCTACAGACGTGGGTCCACATACAAGCACATACCTGCAAGCAAACATGCTTGCATATATGATCCCGGTTCTCGGTTCGCCGACCCCCCCCCCAATGGTATCCCCCC
>BGNK01000542.1:183323-233291 GCA_003297005.1 Symbiodinium sp. clade A Y106
GAACCTTGATCATATATGCATGCATATGTACACAGTACACGTACATACACATGCAAACACACACACACATAAATATATATATATATATACACATGCAAACGTACATACATACGTGCATGCATGCATGCACTCATACACCTGCAAACACCTACGTTGTATTGTGCTGTGCTATATATGACTGCTTTACATATTTGCATCAAGGCAGAGTATCAGCTCAAGGCTGGAACCCCCAGCCCCACAACAAGAAGTTGAATTCGATGTCCGCAAGTGCGTACGACTCAGGGATCCCGGCATCGGGCCATATTTCGTTATCTGCGACTTTGGCATCGGCAACATCTTGCAAATTTCGGGGCAAAGAGCATAGTTCCGCCATCCGTCCCGTAAACCCAAAACCTCCCCCCAAAACTCAAAACCTTAAACCCTGAAAGGAGCCTCCAGCAGTTTCGCACGACGCGCCGGCCAGTCGAGAATCTTATCCTGAAGCGGTCAGGGCTATCGTGGAGCGGGAAATCTGGAGCGACTCGTTTCGGCGCTCAGCTCAGGATGAGCTTGCTTAAGTCGTTCTCCCACGTGTCCAAACTGTTTGTTACAAGTTTGGGGGCTTGTGGGTTCTTCTCATGCCTTTCCGAAGGCAGCATCCCACCCATCCTCATGCCAATGCTGTCATCTAAGATCAACCTCAACCCTAAACCCTAAACCCCAAACCCTATACCCAAACCCAACAAGCATAAACCTCTCAACTTCACACTAAACCTGGGGCGGCCTCATGGCTCTGCGCGCACGGTTACCACTTCTGCATCAACAATGTACTCAAAGGGGGGTTTATGGTTTAGGGTTTAGGGTTTATACCTCCCAAATCACACTACTAAGTCCTAATATAGAAACCCTACACTCTACGATCTAGGTACTTTGGAACGCTGTGGGGGTATCGCAAAAAGTCCAGACCCAACTGACCCAACCAAACTGAGTGAAGTAGGTCTTGCATCTGCTTCTGGGCAAAGACACCTAGTGAAAGGCCTAGAAAGGGGGGATACCCATCCTCGAACCCCCATCAACGTGAGAATTCGCGAATTTGTGGCAACATCTGGTGAAACGCAGGCAATCCTTTTCGGATGTAATCTTGATCTTGAAACACTAACCCAACTTGTCGGGTATCATGGGGAACCAAAGGTTAACCTTTTTCGTAATATAAGGATTATATAGTGATTATACTACCCCAAAAGGCTAAAGGTTACTAAACCCTAAACCCTAAACCCTATATAGTGGTACCCCCAAAGGTTAAAGGTTACCTACTCTTACGAGGCCTCAGGACACACCCAGGATACACCTATGGAGGTCCATCGGCACGGTCCATGGCAACATGGCAAAAGGCATACAAAAATCAAGACTTAGCTTGAAGAGTTTGTTCCCTCCTACTTGGCAAGGACGAAGCCCGCATTGCAGGGTACTTGGTTGAATAGCGGAAGCAGCTACACTTTCATAGCCAAATACAGCTTGAAGAGTTAGGGTTTAGGGGTTTAGGGTCTGGGGTATTTAGGGAAGCATGCCAGCTGGAATCCTAGCCGATCGGCTCTGCGCTAGCTGTAGAGTGGCGCCGCTGGCCGGCCAGCCCAGAAGAAGATCCAATTCAGCACTAGCGCACAGGATAGGCTCGCCAGGAAGCCTACCAGAAATATTGGATGCTGCGTCAAGACATAGCTTTCGAGCGTCCCACAGATGACCGCATAAAGGGCGCAAACGAAGATCTTTGCCAGCACACCACACCCCAAGCACATCAAACCACGCAAAAGTCCAGCACTCACTGTAGGAGTGATGCAGTTCATTCCTTGCAGAAGTAGAGCATATGCCAAAGGATTGCAGAACAATGCCAGGGAAGTTTGTGTCAGGTTTACGAAAAGGTACTGACTGACTGAAGAAAAACCAAGCCCAGCATAAAGGCCCCTCGCAGCCCAAGTGATTGCGGTTGCGGCCAAGACAGCAGGCATGTATACTATCAGGCAGTCGCCCACAGGCAGGTCTGTTTCAAGACCCAGTTCTTCAACAATCGCTGCACGTAGTGGGGAACGAACGAGCTCATTGAAAACCTGCAGGCAGTCTTCTCGATCGACATCGCGTTGTAGCGCAAGCCGTCCCTCATCCGGCTGCGACAAACACACTTTACCCTCAATATCAGTTTCCCATGCAAGCATGTCAACGCCCATGAGGGGATAGTCTGACCCTGCATCACTCACTGCAGCTGCGACAGGTGCCAAAATTGATGAATTGGTGATTGAGCTCGCTGCAAACTCGGAAATTTCTCGAGTATAACCCTCCGCTCGTGAAGCAACAGTGCTGCTGTTAACAGTTCTGACTGGGTACTCGAACACGGATTCGCTGTGCATTGAGCTTACCCCACGCTGTGACATCTGTGACTTATCCGCCTCTGCCAGGATGCGTGCATAACCCTCCCCATCTCCTTCCGCTTGCTCCGCCAGAAAACTGTCGCCTATGACCGACTCCTCAGAGGAACGGGGACTGAGGGGAATCGAGCTCACAGCCTCAGCTGCTCTTAGCCCGTCAAGGCTGTCCAGGGCTATGACCGGCTCCTCGGCTATGGCATAAAGTCTGGCTACCTGGGCGTTTCCGAAAATTAGGGGTACCGTATTTTGGGGTCCTTATAATAAGGATTGATCCTACTATTTAGGGTAGTAGGTGAGGGTCCCCGAATTTTCGGAAACTCCCACCTGGGCCTCGATCACTTCCCGGTCATCTTCAACCGAGCACTTTGCCTTCGATGATGAGTAGACTCCGAGGGGGGGGGGGGGGGGGGGGGAAAAAGGTGAGCCTTCGGGTTTCGGGTTTGGGGGATAAGCCAAAGGTTTGGGGTCTTTTGGGGGTTAAGTCAACCCACAAAAGCNGCGGTCGCTCGCACTGTGTGGTGTGCGTGGCGCGCTTCCGGCGCTCGCCGCTGGTGTTGGTTGGGGGGGTGGTGTGGGGGGGGGGGGGGGGGGGGGGGGGGGTGGGGGGGGGGGGGGGGGGGGGGGGTAAAAAGTTGACCTTTGGGATTAGGGTTTAGGGGTATAAGCTAACGTTTGGGGTTCTATTGGGGTTACAGTAACCCAGAAAAGGCTAAAGGTGTTACTTTGCTCTACTACGAAGTTGCAAGCTGAATGTCGAAATTCATCATATTCTCGAGCAAAGAACGGTGACCATCCAGCTTGCTGCGAAGTAGAGCCACGGCAGCGGCAAAGAATGGCATTTCCAAAACAGCATAGGTTTCAAGGTCCGACAATATCTTTAGCACTCGCTGCGTCCCAAAAGCAACCTTGTCACCATGAGCTGTCGTGTACTTGGCAGTATCATCTATACCGTACTCCGGGTCCAGCTCCTGCAATGTGGCAATGAGTCGCCAGAGTAGGTATGAGAACAGCACGCCAATCAGTATCCAGGGTGGCAGCCACACCTAGGCTAACAGAAATTGAGATTACGGCCAGCGCCCCGTATCCCAAGTCGGTACCTCATATTACCCTTAAAGAACCTCTTGCGGGAACCCTGGTAAGACTTTGTCAGGTTACTAAACATTTATCCCAAGTCAATACCTGGACACGGGCAGGAACCGGAAATTCTTCAGACCCCGGTACTTCGCGAAGACAGCCAATTCGAAGTTGCACCACAACCTCAGAGTAGCGGCGTTTAGGGTTTTAGGGATTAGGGTTTTGGGTTGAAGGGGAATCACGCCGCGAACAGGGCCTGAACTACAGTCAATAGAAGCTCGGCATTAAACACAACTGTGATTTGAGTACGGAACTGGGGTATTGTACTTACAATCAGAAAACAGAATGGGGAGGAATGTGCTCAGGGCCCTATGGTCCAAGCCGCCTTTCGAAGTACGTGTCATCCCATAGGACAAGCCTTGGCTGACTTCTGAACAGTTAAACTTTTAGTCTCCGTATTATGGTTCATATAGAACCCCAAAAGTTAAAGTCCTAAGAGCCAACCAGAAGAACGCCAAGAAGCATGCGACCAGAACATTGGACAATGGTCGGCAACCCGGCGAGACCTGCTGCTTTCCTGCTCTCATCACCTTGCTTGGCCAGTATCGTAAGGGAACTAAAGGCTAAGCTTTCGGTTTGTATGAGGGCTATAGGTTTAGGGTTTGGGGTTTGAGGGTTTAGGGTCGGCCATAGTGGTACCCCGAAAAGGTTAAAGGTTACCAACTCCACTACTAAGTCACCCTGGTCCACGCAGAGCTTGTCTACCCACATGCTTGGACACCATAGCCCGCATGTCAAGTTCTGCCCGTACAAGAAGAACACGAGGAAGACGAGCACTGGAACATCTAGCATCATGCAAAATACCAGCATCGTCGGCAGTTCCGGGACTAGGAACACCAAGAGACTTGAAAAAACAGCAGCTGCAGCCGTGGCCTTCTTGGCTATACCGAGGTTCAAAAAGCAACACACGGCCAAGTATTTTAACCAGCCGTTGGCTGACCAGGAATGGCTGACAAAGATGTCGACATAGTTCACCTTCGCGGTGTAATGAAAGCGCATCTGGTCCTCAACTTGGCTTAGGGTTTAGCAATCCCTAAACCCTAAACCCTAAGCCCTAAACCCTAAGCCCTAAGCCCTAAACCCTATAAACACTAAGCCCTAAACTGCCCTAAGCCCTAAACCCTAAGCCCTAAGCCCTAAACCCTAAACCCCAAACCCCAAACCCTAAGCCCTAAACCCTAACCCCTAAACCCTAAACCCTAAAGCCTCAACCGCAACATGATGCAACTTTGAGAGGAGTCTTCAGGCCCCTCTGTGAATTGAGGAGTCTTCGGGTTTTTCCTGAGAGGCCTGTGGTGAGACACGCAGATTCAATAGGGTTTAGTTTAGGGCTTAGGGTTTAGTTTAGGATTTAGGGTTTAGTTTAGGGTTTAGTTTAGGGTTTAGGGTTTAGTTTAGGGTTTAGGGTTTAGTTTAGGGTTTAGGGTTTAGTTTAGGGTTTAGGGTTTAGGGTGAATCGCAACAGTAGTCAATCTCCATGGGGCTTTCTTCGCTTAGCCCATCCTTGAAGTAAACCCTAAACCCCAAAACCCCAAAACTCCTAAACCCCTAAACCCCTAAGACCCCCAAAACCCCTAAACTTTTAAACTCCCTAAACCCTAAACCCCCTAAACCCCCTAAAAAAAACACTAAAGGCACCCCGGATCCTCTCTGCTTTAGGACCCCGAAATCATCCCGCATAGTCTCCTTCATTTTTCATCATAAGGAACCATGTCACTACGAACTATTCCGGCTTAGGGTTTAGGGTTTAGGGCTTAGGGTGTAGGTGTTTAGGGGCTTAGGGCTTCCGGCTTCTAAATGGGAGGTTCCAAAAATTGGGGACCGTATTTTCACTAGTTACTGGTGATGATCTGATATGAATCCTGCATTACCCATAAGCAGGAATAGTAATTACCCTAAGTAATAGGATCGACATTACAAGGACCCCAAAATTAAGATACCCCTAATTTTCGGAAACTCCAAAGCTTATAGAGCCCTCTAAAGGAACCCTTATAGGTACCCTTATAGTAACCCTTTAAAGGAAGCCTTATAGGTACCCTTATAGCAACCCTTTAAAGGAAGCCTTTAGGGCACCCCTAACTTTCGGAAACTCCCATATAGATCCTTAAAAAGGGACTTTCAAGGGAGACCTTGGAGGCTCCTTTTCAAGGAGCCCCTATTATACGGTTTTTTTTTTGGTTTAGGGTTTAGGGTTTAGGGCCCCTATTATACGGTTTAGGGTTTTTTTCCCTCCTACCTAGCAAGGACGAGCCCGCATTGCAGGGTTACTCCGCAGAACAGATAGGGTTTAGGGTTTAGGGTTTAGGGTTTAGCTTGCCCACAATGTCCTCAGCCTGATCCGTCGGCGTCGAGAAAACTCCTGGGTGGCTCTTGGAAGCCCGTCGAACCAGGGCTTAAGGCTTTTCTGTTTAGGGTTTTGGGTTTAGGAGGGTTTAGGGTTTTTGGGGTTGTGCATTTATGATTCTTGCTCCTTCTTGAGACTTTGCACACTTCAAACTCTAAGTTATGATCCTCAAAGTGTCTTCTATACCAAAACTCACGGTTTCTGGCTTAGGGCTGAGGGATTCTATACCAAAACCAACCCCGAAAACCCTAAACACTCCTAAACCCTAAACCCTGAACCCAAAGCCCTAAACCCAAAAGCCCTAAACCCTGAACCCAAAAGCCCTATGCCCTGGTTCAAGAAAGGCCGAGGCTCGGCCGAGTCCCCAAGACACATCGATGCCCGTGGCGGCCCGGAAGAGACCTGTGAGGTATCCCTACTTGTCGGGTATCATGGGGAACCAAAGGTTAACCTTTTTCATAATATAAGGATTATATAGGGACTATACTACCCCAAAAGGTTAAAGGTTACCTACTCTACTACTAGGTATCCCTTTAAAGGTCTCCTTTTAGGGACCTATATGGGTGGTTGTCAAAATTAGGGTCCCTTTTGGGGTCCTGTGTATAATACGGCACCTAATATTTAGGGTACCCAAAAAGGGACCATAATTTCGACAACCACCCATATAATAGGGGCTCCTTTAAAGGAACCTCCAAGGTCTCCCTTGAAAGTTCCCCTTTAAGGATCTATATGGGAGTTTCCGAAAACTAGGGGTGCCTTAGGGTTCCTTTAAAGGGTTACTGCAAGGGCACTATAAGGGTTCCTTTAAAGGGCTCTATAAGGGTTTAGAGGTTCCGAAAATTAGAGGGTACCAGGGTACCTTTTGGGGTTCCTTATGATAAGGACCCGGCTATGTAGGAGTACTATATCAGGGCCCCCTATTTTCGGCATAGAAATAAGGGCTCCTTTCAAGGAACCTCCAATCAATGTGTCCCTTAAAGGAGCCCCCGGGGGCAGGGTTCTATCCCTGCAAGGCTAAAGCCCTAAGGAATGCTTAGGGCTTTAGGGCGCTTTGCATGAATTAAGGCTGTCGTGCTCTGCGTTAGGTTTAGTGTGGGGTTTGGGGGATAGGGTCATTTTGAATGTAGGGTCTTCAATTAGTGGGAGGCTACGGCTTAGACATAGAGAAGGCCTCTGTAAGGACCAGCTGCAGCTTTCTGAATCGCGGGTCCGTCTGAAGGTGTTGTGCAGGAGCTAGTTAGTCATGTTACATACGGGGATTGTGCCGTTGAAAACGGCTTGCAGGGTCTAGGAGAATAATGCAGCTCTGGGGTGCGTAGATGGTTTCAATTCAAAACATTCTGGACCCCTGTCATAACCGATATGTAAACATACATACATACATACGTACATACATGTAAACATACATGCATGTAAACATACATACATGCATGCATACATACATACATACATGCATGCATGCATGCATGCACGGCAGAATTCCCGCCGATAAGCGGACCCAAAGCAGACCTTGATGTAATGCATTCCCTCAGCCACAACGGAGCTGCATTTCCAAAGGCCGCGCCACTATACATCTGCGATACAAGACTTCCAAACAAGCCCTTGGTCTTTGGAAGCCTCCATATGTGGTCCATACTACAGGGGCCTGAGATGGCCTGAACATTAGAGTAGGGTCCAGGAGTATGTTGCAGTATGGTTATAAGAAGACTTCCTAAGGAATAGTACCTGAATAGTATTGAGCTCTAGCCCCCCAAGCCCTGAACCCTAAAGCCAATGTTACCGGCTTCAATGATTCTGGTTCGATCCCACCTCGCCGCCGGAGTAGAGAGGCCCGCTTTTGCAGGCGGCTCATGGCAGAAATCTATCAGTATGGACCTTATGGACTTAAGGGGAACATCTAACTGAGGGGTTTATGCTTCTGGTGTATAGTACAGGGCGACTACAATAAGGAAAGCTGAGGGGTAGTATAGGGGCCTTGATAATTACAATAGGGTTTTGGGGCCAATTATACTATAGTTGTCGTCAGGATCCCCCACAGTAGGATATCTTAGCCTGCCAGGGGCCTGAATAAACCCCTGCACGCGTTTGAGCCATGCAGCGTGTTGGACTTACGGCTGATGGACAAAATCCTGCATGACCCTAAGGACCCTAAACTATGGAAATTATGGTATATTCCTTATTATGGGTCATGCAGGATTTTGTCCATCAACCGTATGTCCAGCGCTTGGGGCCCAAGGGTTGGTTTCGAACCTAACCTAAGCTACAGGATATCCTAGGCACAAACACTACAAGCAGTTTGTTCGAGTTTGGGATACATGCATGGTATATTGGCCGAGCAAACCAAGTAGATTACTAGAACATACTGCTCACTTGTCGTGCAGCGCTGCTTTCTCAGACTTTGTAAATCCAGGCCCAAGCACTCAACTTCGTGCTATTCAGGGCGGCTAAAATGCTTTATGGCGTGAGGCGCTCGTCGGTTTCATAGGCAATACTTTTGACAACTTTAAATCCATGTTCCACCAAAACCCAAATACCTTTTTGCGTCCAGGCCTCTGTGTAGTCTTGCCGGGATAGGCGAGTTAGGCCGCACTCGTGGCTACCAAACAAACTCACTTGCTGAACCCCGGAACCTCTGACCCTTAACCCAACCTGAACCTCCTGTGATCCCCAGTAGGCTAAGAACAAAAATGGCTCCCTTTTCGGTACTGGGTAGTAGGTTTTACAAGGAACCTAAGACTACAATAAAGGAAAAAGGAACCACAGGGAGACCCAGCTTATCAACCCTTCTTTAGGGATTAGACAAACCACCAAGAGTCCTCGCAGTGTGGGAATGCATTCCAAGGCTGCCCATCCACACCTCGGTCCAAAGGAAGCCAGGATGCCAAGGGTTAGGGTTTAGGGTTTAGGGGTTAGGGTTTAGGTGTTGCGGTGGTTTAGTTCTGGGGCTTAAGGTTCAGGATTTGGGATTTCAGCGCAAGAATTTGGGGCAGACACAAACATACACGTGAACCCAATGCATGCATGTATGCATACATACATACGTGGATGGATGGATGGATGGATGGATGGATGGATTTAAGGATGGATGAACGGCTGAATGAATGACTGCTTGTATGAAAGGATGAATGAACGAATGCATGTTGAATGTCCAGCTGTCTGTGCGTATATCTCAGTAGTCCCTTCCCCCTAATATTAAACCCCCCCCCCTAATATAAAAACTGGATTGCGGGGCCTGAGTTTTTATATTAGGGGGTTGGGGGCATCCAGGTATGAGTCGGATTGAGAGTACTCATGAGCCAAACACAAAGACCGCCCATCACGCAGCCTTTCCGGCTGTAGAGCAGACAATCCCGCCCTAAACCCTAAAGCCCTAAACCCTTTTTTGCAGCTGGGCTCTTAGTGTCGGCCAAGCCCCAAACCCTAAAGCCCTATAAAGCCCTAGACAGCCAAGCCCGACAGGCCAAGCCCCTATAATTCCGTAAACCCCTAAACCCAAAAGCCCTGGTCCTTTCGGTTTAGTACTACTGTAGTCTTGGCTCTATTAAAACTAATACAATTCTGGGCCCCCCAAATGTTTGCAATTAATTTTCAATTGTGGGCCCGAAACCGGGGGCCGGGAGGTTTTATATTGGGGGGGGGGGCTTAATGTTAGGGGGAAGCGATTAAGTATATAATTGAAAATACTTGCATGCGGGTACATACATGGTGTGTATATGCACGTGTGCATACACATGCGCATACGTACGGACAGCCCCTATTCATGCATGCATGCTCCTTGCGCTGCTCGGCTACTCGTGTTGCTGGCCGTGGTGCCAACCCGGCCACTTAGTAGTCTCGTACGGCTTAACAATCGCAAACATGGTATCGATGGCGGCTGCGACGACTGAGACGACGAAGAGGAGGAGGATGACAACGACTACCAGGACCACTGCCAGTTGAACCACCACAACCGCCAAGGCTACCACCACGAGAACCACGACCGTCCCTAGCCTTACTGCACTCAACCTGCGTTGAATCACCTGAACACGTCATTCCGAACAACATCTACCTGGGCCCTGCTTGCGAGATTGGCATCGGCACAGCTACATCGACTCTTTCAGCAGCCCCTGCTTTGATCTGACACTAGCTGCTGGTACCCCAAAATAGGTTAAGCTGTTCAATCATGGTAGGATATTGTATAAACCCCAAAAGGTTAAAGGTTACTTACTCAGCTAATTACTAAGAAAAAGGAGCAGGTACCTTGCAGGCTACTGAAACTCAAACCCCAAACCCATCGCACTGGAGCAGCTTGGCAACTTTTCCGGCGTCATAGGAGCTTCGTAGTAGTGAGACGCATTTTCGTGCCCGCGGCACGGGTCAAAATATGTATAATACTATATCCGAGTCTGGTCCGATACTTGCAAAATCGGTGCGTTGCTGTGTATATGCTCCTCGGTTCAGAGCAGGATGTGCAAGTGCCTGTAGTTGCCACTTACCACCACCCCTTGCCACCACCGCCCCACCCACTATCCCCCCAGCCTTTGGCGCCACCAGAGCCCCAGCCTCCGCTAGCATCGCCCCATCCCTTGCTGGAAGCAGGGCTGGACGCACCCCATCCCTTGCCAGCACCAGCTGAGTCACCCCAGCCCTTGCCGGACGTCGTACTGCCCCAGCCTTTCGCGCCAGAATCGCTCCAGCTCTTGCCACCACTGCTCCAACCCTTGGCAGCAACTGGAGCACCAACACCTTTTCTCGGTCCAACAACTTTGGGACCACTGCCACCGCTTCCGCCCCAATCCCCTCCACCCCAGCCTCCTCCGCCCTTCTCGCCGCCACCCCAGCCTCCCTTGTCCCCCCAATCTCCTCCACCTTTGCCCCCTCCACCCCAGCCTCCTTTGTCACCTCCACCCCCGCTTCCTTTGCCACAGCCACTCATGCTCGACATCATCGCTGCCATAATTTCCATCATGGGTGGCATCCCCTTCATGCCACCCTTCATGCCTTTGCGCCGCGACCGCGGCGTGGCATACGCTACTGTGACTGGGCCCGCCATTCCCTGAGGAACATTGCCGTTGACGTTCTCCACGATCCACTTGGCATCCTCCAGGGAGTTCATGTCCACGAAAGCTGCAGCGGCTTGCTTCCCGGTGGCCACCGGCAAAACTTTCACCTCCTTTATGCTGCCATACTGGCTGAAAATCTTCTTGAGCAGATCGTCGGTGACATCGGTAGGGAGACCAGACACGAAGAGCTCGTCACTGGGAGTCTGCGTCATTGGGGCACCCATCTCGGACAAGTGCTTGGCTTTAGTCGAACAAAGCTCAGCTCTTGACAGGGTTGCGTGGCTCAGACCTTATGATTGAGAAGCACTTTCGAACCTACAATGACATGCCACGATGCGATGGAGTGACTCAGTGTCGGCGGTCAGGCTGTCAGCTGGCATAGTGTCAGGCAGGCATGCTGTGCGCTAAATGCCTCTACCACCTGCAAGAAGCCAAGCGCGCACGCACGGAAAACTCACCAAATGCAACGGCAGGATGTTGCAGCACAAACTCTGTCCGACACGAGGTGCTACAGCTGACTCAGGCGACAGCAACCCCTGTCGGACTTTTTTCGGGCTGTCTCCGCGGTTTCAGGGCTCTCTACGGCGTTTGCCATGAGCCGAGCGCACTTGAAAAGCTGGTAGTGCTATTATCCGAGACCGGACCCGACGGTGTGTAGTCAATTGTATAAGGACTATTGGGCTTAAGAGGATCTTATTTACTAACAGTTTTCAAAGGCTTTAAAAGCCCCACCTAGTAGAAAGGGGACTAAAAGGGATACTAATACAGCAAACCTCTACGTTAAGTTGTACGGCTTAGGGTTGGGACCGCATGGGGCTTGACGGTGGCTTGGGCGCAGCTACTAGCTATAGCCATAATCATAAGCGACCCATGCTTGTTGGGCTCTTCACATACTCCCTAGTAACCCTAGTATACACTTTGCATGGAAGCCTCTACCCCCAACCCAAAAACCCTGAAAGGCAGACTTCTAAGTTGTCCACACTCTCAGTCAGCTTCATAGGGGCTGAGTACCCTAGCCCTAGCCCAAAGAAGGTTAACGTTTTCAACGATGGTAGGATTATATAGGCCCAGCTAGTCACGCTTCAACCACCAGCCCGGTCTCAGGTGCTCCACTAAAGCTCTGCTTCAGTTTTGGGTTCATAGATGCCCAGCACGAAACAACAGTGATTGAGCTAATCAAGGGGCTTTGATAGTTACAACAGGCATTCGTACAGAAGGTATATATGTGTGCATATATATATATACACATATTATATATATATATTTTTTTTCTATGGACCATAGTGGAGCGAGATAGTCCTACTAACCGTTCGACCCCGATAGTAAGGAAACTAAGGGAACTCGGTCGGCACTGAACCCCTCAGAAACCTAGTTCAGGAGGGATGTAGCTTCCCACAAGGACCTGGGGTCAGATCGCATGCCAAACAGAACAAACTCTCATCTCGGTTAATGGTCGTCTTGGTACCTGTGGTTCCAATATGATACGTTTGAAGCGTCATATCCGGTAATTCTGGGTCATTATTCAAGCTTCGAGTTCAGGGCTACTCTCATGTTGAAGTTGCATCCGTGGCACTATCCCCCAAGAGGCCACATAATGTACGCGGGTTTGATATTTTGAACATGCTTTGGGGACATATGATGGCGTAATTATATGAACGCGCCCTAAGAAACAGAACTAGTAATTATCTGTAAACCTTAAGGAATAACAGTAATCATACTCAGGAGCCCTAAAGAATAGCACTGGCTGTATTCGACCGGAATAGTACTAGTTGCTTTAAGCAACGCCCTAAGGAACAGTAAAAGCCATGTTAAGGAACTGTAAGGAACAGCACTAGCTATATTAAGAATTGAGAACCCCAAATCAAAGGAATAGTACTAACTAACTAGTTGGTCAACTAGATATATTGAAGGACACAGGCAGGATCAGTACTAGCAGTAAAGGACCCCTTAAGAAATAGCAGTAGTTATACTAAAAAGCCCGAAAGAATACCGCTCGCTATATTAAGGAACCCTGGGGAATAATATTGGTTACACTAAGGTACCCTAAGCTGTCTGGTTCTTAGTAGGGAATGGGGGAATGGATTATGGAGACTATTCTTGGGGATTATATAGGGACTCCCATTCCCTACGAAGCACCAGACAGTAAGGAACAGCAGCAGTTATACCAAGGAGCCGAAAGGAATAGCACTAGCTGTATTGAAAAAGTCCTGAGGGATAGTAGTAACTATGTTGGGGAGCCCTGGGGAGTAGTACTAGTTATATTACGAGGCCCTACGGAACAGTATTGGGCATCACCTAAACCCTACCTGGACCCTAAGGAACCTACATTTCTAGGGCTCCTGATTATGATTTTCTTGTATGAGTCCTTAAAAAGGTAGGTTATTTGGGGTTAAGGTAAACCCTAAACCCTTCACGCCCCAGGACCTTTAAGATTCGGCCTGCAAAGTTGAACCAAAACGCCCTCCATGGCTATGAAGCCAACCAGGACCCTCCTTGTATCCTCAAATAGGGGTGTATGGTCTCAAATAAGGGGCATTTAGGGTCTAATAGAGGGTAGATGGAGGGTCTAGGAAGACTCCTGTAGACGCAGGGTTAAGTGGGGTTCGGGGTTTGGGTTTGGCGTTTCGGGTGTGGACTTATAGGGCTGTCTGCATCCGCTAACCCAAAACCAATGCAAAGCTGGGGCACTCTTCGGCATGCACGGGCCAAAATCAGCCAACGAAGCAGACTGAAACCCTAAAAGTCCCCTGTGGTCGAAACCGTCAATCCCGAACCATTACGTAGTTGCCAAGTTCATGCGGCAGAAGAGTAAAACTTCCGCTTTTTGGATGACTGGGTCGATTATCCCAACATGGGCTACGCTACTAGAAGCACATTAGTGGCTGTAGAGAGATGCTGTGACAAAGTAGTCCGACCCCTATATTTTCAATCGAAACCCTGCAATACTCCTGAACGTGGCACCCGATTTCGGGATGCCTTAAAAACACTCCTAGACCCTCCATCTACCCTCTATTAGACCCTAAATGCCCCTTATTTGGGACCATATACCCCTATTTGAGGGTACAAGGAGGGTCCTGGCTTCCGACAGGACATGCTCCAGAAGCTCCAAGCTGCCTCTCAAGGAGGATGATATAGGGGGCTTAATAATTAGAATAGGGTTTAGGGTAGATTATACCATAATTATAATAAGGAGCCCCCAAAACCCTATTCTAATTATTATGGTATAATCTACCCTAAACCCTATTCTAATTATTAAGGCACCTAAATTGCCTTCCCGTCCGGGATTCTTCAGGATAGCGCCGGACTTCCTTAAGATGGGGGCCATCAAAATTTGAATCGTGCTTTCAGGTATATAGCACTGCCCTCAGCCCTAAAGCCTAGTTCTGATAAGGACTATAGGTTGACTTTATCAAGTAATCACCGGCACCCATACGTTTACAGTTTTCAAGGACAATGCCCACGCTGCATGGTGAGGTTTAGGATGTAGGGTTTGCAGCTAGGTTTATAGATTCCTTGCCTTGCAATAACCTTGGTAGTAGCCCCTAAAGTAACTCTAAGCACTCCGAAACTTTAGCCCAAAATAGCTTGAGGCGTCCTGCGCCACGTCAGGGTCTTGGAGTTTCTGGAGCTACGCATGAGACAGGCGAACCGATCGGATCCTTACCTCCATGGGCTCGCGCGGGCAGATGCACGCAAAACTGAGGCATCCGGGACTCGGCACGAGATCACCTTAAGGGCACCGAGGATTCAGAGTCAGACCCTAAATCCTGACCCCTAAATCCTAAACCGTAGCTGGCGAAAACCACTGCCTGCAAGAGCCATAAAAGCTTTAGGTGCATATCTCTACCCGCAGTCAGATACCTGGGCAGACCTGTTTCTAGATACCAGCGAAACCGCAAGGACAGCGGCAAAGAAGCAGGCAGGAACGACATATTCTATTTTCCACATTTAACAATTAACAATTTACTAGGCGAAACATTCGCTGCATAATTTCATATAGTACGATACTGCGAAATACCGTGGCATACTTTGTATTTGTAGGACTGTATGAGACTTTGATCTAAAGAGGTGTAATTATTTTAACCGTGTATGTAGGGTCATTTGTAAATGTTATACTACGTACTACATTTTACATCACAAATTGGACATACAGACCTGGTTTAGGTGATGTATACCACGATATGGATAGTAGGCACTGCATGATCTATTCTTTTCTGCTCTTGCACGGCTTCCTGCGTAATGTAACCTAGTACAGCTTCGTAAAATTAGTGCAATATTGTAGGGTGTAACAAAAACATAAAATAACAAGTAGCATAATACAGCATAATGCAACACACGAAATTACAATGCAACACCACATGACACAAAAGTGAACATGATGTAACACGATTTGGTATGATATAGCACAATGTCAGATAATAGAAAAGAAATCATGAAAGTATATCATGTAAGAAGAATAAGATCATCAGGCAAAACCAAAACATCATATCATGTCATATCATACCATGACCTTTCATACAATATCATACACTACCATAATACAGGTTATCATCCTAAGACATTGTAAGCACAAAATTATGCATCGAAGCCCTCGCTGAAATTTCATGTTTCAGGGCTTAGGGGTATGGGTGGGCTACCACGGGGTTCGTAGCAGTCCACTACCAGTGCCCCCAGGCTCAAACGCAAAAGCTCCTGGGGCTGGGAGTTTAGGTGTTTTTCCCTCCTGCTTAGCAAGGACGAGGCCAGCATTGCAGGGAAGTTCGGGTAACAATGGTTTAGGTTTCGGGTTTAGGCAAGAGGATGCTAAAACTTATGCTGCCTAGCAGGATTGCCTTTCAGTCCCAATTCCATGATAGTGTCAGAGGCCAAGATTTAGTCTTTGTCCATCCAAAGCTCCTAAACGGCTAAAACTTATGCTGCCTAGCAGGATTGCCTTTCAGTTCCAGTTCCCGGATAGTGTCAGAGGCCAAGATTTAGTCTGTCCATCCAAAGCTCCTAAAGGCAAGACTGAAGCCAACCCGAACCACCGCTGCCGCATGCCTCAAACACAAAGGAAAAGCTGTTGGGCGTCAGAGGCAGAGACCATCTGGATACAGTCCTGTCCGCATGGTCCAGCTCTGTTGGAATTCTTCCTGAACTTCTTGAAACCTACTCGCGAGGGCCGAAAGCCTGTAGAAGAAAAAATTGCTCGTCCCAAATCTTGAACTCAGAAAAAGAGCGACATGGGTAGTTCTACTCCCGATTGCGCGGGCTCCTTTATACCAAGTGTGAAGCTTTTCAGGGGGATGAGGAAATTCTTGAATTGGGGTTAAGAAGACATCTCACTGTAGCTACTGTACCTTCCCTTCCAGAACAGGAACCACGAGCCAAACCCATTGGCCCAACTCTCTGCGGCATTCCGCGGAGCTTGTCTTGTTCAAGGAACCTGCAACGACATGCTCGGTGTGGCACTCGTCCTGCTTAGCTTGTCACGTTCTAGGACGCGCGATACTCACGAACGCCTCCATCGCTGGTCGCTGGTGCCAGTGCTTGCAAATGCTGCGCGAAATGGTCAACCCCCTAACCCAGAGACTCCAATATCCCTTAATTAAGGAATATACCTTAAATTATAGTAGGGATCCTACTATGATTTAAGGTATATTCCTTAATTAAGGGACATGAGAGTCTCTGGGAGCCCTCCCCGAGCTTCCAATCCTCCACATCAGTAGGCAGGAGCCCCATGCTGCGCATTCTGGAAAAACCTTTCGATGTTCTCTGGTAGAAGACCTATACCCCTCAAGCCATAAACCCGAAATCCCCGAAAGGACCAAACTTCAGACCATAAATCCTGCAACCCTGGGCAATAAAGGCTTAAAACAAAACATCCCAAACCCCACAAATCTTATAAAAACTTTTTACTTGCACCGCACATCCGAAGTTGGCTTACAGTAGCCTGCGCAGAAGCAGAACAACGTCCTTCTCGGTTGAGGGTTGATCTCGAGAGCATACAGCATTTTCGAAGCAATGACAAAGCTGGCTGCCACATTAACGAACAACAACAACGGATCACTACATCGACCAAACAACGAACAAAAACTTCACACCCAAGACCCACCACATAGTATAGACAGTATACATCTACAAATAGCCTAAACCCTTATGCAACTGGCCTGCTGCGACTCCGCCAGGACGAACACTTGACCAAAACTCCTAAACCCCAGAAACCCTGAACACCCCGGAACTATATACAAAGAAGTCTCCCGGACGGAACAACCGTGCTACATATGAACATGCAAACACCGGAAAGGAACGACGAAACCAATGAAACACAATTTTCAATGCAGCTCAGGAAACAAACACACACATAAAGAAACACGCAAGAATACAAAGCAGTCCCTGAAACTCCAAAACCCTACAACCCCAAACTTACAAAACCCCAAACCTAACTAAACCTCTAACTCAAAACTATCTAGCAGAAGAAATAGGAAGATTTTACAACCGCGGCCTCGAGGTCCCCCTGCAAACCTTTCATTACCTGGGAAGGGGCTTTGCTTCGGCGGTTGGGAATGTGAGATTTCCGAAAATAAGGGTCCCACCCTCATATAGTACCCTAAATATAAGGACCCCAAGATAAGGTACCCCTTATTTTGTGGGAAACTCTCAACCCTTATAGAGCCCATCAAAGGAACCCTCATAGTACCCTTATCGTACCCCTTTAAAGGAACCCTAAGGTACCCCTAATTTTCGGAAAGTCCCATATCTCCGAAACGGGTTGGGGGCTCCGGGTGTCACCTGGAACTGGCTTTTTCGGAGCCTCGGGGGCAGCGGCTCGTTTTGAGTCCTGTCCGGCTGAGCCGGTTCAGGGCTTAGAGGAGCAATTGGTTAAGGTTTAGGGTTTAGGGTTTAGGGTTTAGTTTAGGGCTCGAACCTTGTCCAGCTGAGTTTGGGTTGAGATGGAATCTTTTTTGGGCCTTGTCCATCTCTCTAAGGTTTACGAACCTAATTCAGGGGGGCGGGTTTTGGAACCTTCTCCACGCAGACCTTTGCTCGACTGAGCTGGAGGCTTTTCTGAAGGTTTTGCCTGGCTCCTGCCGCTCTCTCTGTGTTTACCGACATCTCGCTCCCTCTCTCTGCTTTTGCCCTCTAACCCTTTTCAGCATGGACTTGGATTGTGTATCAGCGAACACTCCTCGACAGTAGGGAGCGTGAAATTCCAAATCCTGAACGACAGTACTCAAGCGGGTGATAAGACCAGACCAACAGCGCCAAGTTGCAAAGTCCGGCGCATCCACGGCCCTTGCGATCTCGATCGGGGATGCGCCGCATGCATTTCCTCGGGACAAGAAAGCACTCCAAGCATCCTTTCCTAACCGCCCGCATATCGAGATCGAAGTCAAGGGCTTCTGGGGCCCAGAGCATTCAAAGACTCCAAAACCCTTTCAGGAACAGACCTTGAATCTTATTACGGCTCCCTGTTAAGGAGGCTAGGACTCGCCGGGCATTCGCTGAAGTCGGATATAAGGACACTTGAGCCCTCACCGGCCTGAGTCAGATGAACTCCGTTTTGATTTTATATTAAGCTCCGAAATTTCAGCAACTCTTAAAACAACTGTAAAAGCCACCCCGCGTAACCTCTAGCACCATATATGTTATATTAAGTAATTAATGTTTTGCTTGAAAAACCTGCTGTCTTTAAGGATCCTAATATTACTGTAAAGTGGCGGGAGTGTCCCTCATAGTCCTTTGAAAGCCTTCCGTGGCGGAATCTACCAGAGAAGCCCACAGTCAAATCAAAGCGTCTCTGGTCCACGTCCGCCTGGGCAGCCAGCAACGCCGCCGCCGCCTTCATCACAAGGCAACGCTCAGAGTCAGAGCCCAAAACGGGCTTCGGCTTCAGGGTTTTAAGGTTTACCTATACACTCGCGTGGGGAGTACCCCGAAGCCCGTAACTGTTAACTCCTTAACAACCTCAAAACTCGAAATCCCTAAACCCCGTAATATACATCCTCAATCTTGGGGAGGGTGGGGGGCGCTCAGTACTCTCAACTTGTCAAAAATCCCAAATCCCGAAACCTCGACCTGCAGATCTATCAGCTGAACAGGGGCTAGCGCGAGGAGGGGCGAGGATAGAGGGTTCAGGCTTTGGGACTTTTTTGGGCTTCAAAATAAATGTGTGCATGTATATACATACTTATATACATGTATATACATCTTATATATAGGTGTTTTTTTATATCTTATGTTGCTTTATACATTATGCTAAAATGCTATATATTAATATATTAAGGCCCTGGCACTTAAGTGTACGGTTTGTGGCCGGGCTCAGGGATAGAAATCTTGTTGCTGAAGCCTGCCCCCTGTTGGGGAGTTGGGCGGTGTCTTTTGGGCTTGAGGCTTCAGGGTTTGATGGTGCAGGGCCGGCCTCAAAAACCTCAACAGCTTGGTCAACCCTTGCTCACGTTCAGTTCCCCTCCACGACCCTGAGAAAAGCTCCCACTCTCCAAGACACATCCGTTCGGAGAATGTCCTAAACCCTTAATAACTTAACCCTAATACCCCTAAATCCTAAACAAACCCTAACCCCTAAATCCTAAACAAACCCTAACCAAACAAACCCTATACAAGCTGCCCACAGGTTCAAGCAGCCCAACCTCAAACGAGCCGACGAGAAGGCTGCAAGTCAACCTTTGATAGCTTCCGGGGTCAGGTTTAGGGTGCACGGCTTCGCCCCCAAAAGTAAAAAAAAAAAACGACACCCGTGGACAGCTATTCATCTACATGCTCTTGAGGTCGATACATGGCTCTAGCCAAGAAAGAAACGACCAAGAGTGGGCCTTGGGGTCCCGGTAAACCCTGAACTCTGCACCCCATCTCGTTTTGGAACTGGAAAGACTAGAATTTATAATCAAGGCTTACGCCTCATATGGGAGTTTCCGAAAATAGGGGACCCTAATATAGCACCCTAAATAATAGGATCCTTATTATAAGGACCCCAAAGTAAGGTACCCCTAATTTTCGGAAACTCCCATATCTCTCTAGCGGTTTGACGCTTCCGGGCTTGAGTACCGCCTTAGTGCCCTTTAGAAGCCACGTCAAAACCCGTTTTTCAGGGCTTCAGGGCTTTTGAGGATTAGGACTTTCAAGCTGTTCGTGCAGAATCTCAATGTAAGGTCCGTATACTCCGAACAGAGAGCCCTTGAAAAACTTACATGTGAAGTAGGGTTTATATTACCGTTTTGGTGAGTGTAGATAGGCCTCCTTTTGAATATTGGTGAGTGTATATATTGGGTGTTATATGGGGATACTAGAAATATAAACCATACCCTATGTAGTGCGCCGAAGGCCTCTTACATCAAGTGGCGGCGTAGCACGCACGGCATTCGCGAGCATGAAGCTCATCGAAGGGCCATATGCTTGCTTGAGGACGCCCTGGAAGAGCCTTCCACGAGATGCAACAAGATACCATGAAGGGTTCTATGGGGCCACATCCTACTATTTTGTAGTGCGCAGGGGCTACAGCTTAATCCCAGCAAGCCGATAAGGCAAGCAAGCGGGACCAAAGCAACCAAAGGAGTGCCGATCACGTTTCGGACAACCGTGTATTTGCACTGATACTAGACACAGGCGTATGAGAGGACACCATTGGCCAGTACTCCTATTGCGCCAGTACTCACAGCTCTAACCTCAAAGCCCTCAGTTCCAACCTGACCCACTATTGACCTTGTCTTGCTTATTTCTAGGTATGTACAGAAATCTGATCAATGAACATCTCCCCGCAATTCCTTAACCGCCGCATCAGACTGCTCTGTGGGCCCACGAACGTGGCTAGGGCGGTCAAGGTCAGGGTTCAGGGGTGAGGCCCCTTGTTAGGGTTTAGGGTTTACATTTCCCTGGCACATGTGTGTGTGTGAAATGACGACTAACACAGGCTTCGAAGGTGTATCTTACGATTATCGAACAGGGACGCGAATATTTACCATGAGGTTCCTTTAACGGTTTCTTGCTACAACTGCTCTAGTTCTTCTTCATAGGCACCCTTAGGGGGGTAGGGGGGGAGGCGGGTAGGGGACTATATTTCCTTAAATAGGCCTGTTTAGGTCCTTTATTATAAGGGTCCCTATGACTTCTAGAATATAGCACAGCCCAGCTGGATTTGGAGTTTCACAGTATCTCCCCCACAGCCACAGAAACAACACCTTAAACTTACTTGCAAATGCAAAAACTGGCTTTGGAAAATTGACAACCCGGTCAAATTGCAGCGGTATATAGTCTTCTCAACCGTCCTGACTATACTAATCATATCCTCACCCTAAGAAAGCTCTTCGAATTGATCAAGATCCCTAGATTATGGAACCCTCAGAGTGACCCTGAAACACCAGCCCTCAAAGGCATCCCAGTACTGCAGTTGTCATTGCCCGCAAGCTTGGGACCCCGCTTCCATCGTTTTGGGTTGGGAAAATTCGGCAGATTCAGATCCAGCGTTTCATCCAAGGCCGCTCCCGCTGCAATCAAGGTCGTCACCATTTCTGTCAGGGGGTGGGGGTGTAGAGTTCAGGGTTCGTAGGGCCTCCGCTCAGAGTGTGGAGGGCTTTAGAGTTCGGGCTTAGAGGCTTAAGAATTTTCGGGAACGGATGAGACAGAATAGCAGCGACCCAACATTAACATAGAGCCCTGATTTCGATTAGTACCCTTTCTTTCAAGCCCCGAAGGAGCAGGATCCCACTTGGAGGACAAGCCCCGAAACAAGGTACCAACCCCCCCACCCCCCCCCCCCCCCCCCCCCCCCCCTCACCCCCCCCACCCACCGCCCCCCCTCCCCTACCCTTCTTTCTACTGCTCTTTCGCGTGTGTCTNCCCCCTTCGCTCCGACCCCCAAGAGGCGACGACCCCCCTGGGGGACAAACCCCGAAACCAGGGTCCCCCCCCCGCCCCCCCCCCCCCGCGATTTTACGATTTTACGACACCCGGAGCCTGTATTCCTTCTGCTTCTTCTGGCTTGGATCGTTGGGTTTGGGGACCACGGTTTCGAAAGCACGGGTCGAGCGTGCAGGGCTTGGGACTTCAAGCATGGTTTGGTTCGGAACCCTAAACCCTAAACGCTTGGCCCTGACAGAACCCCAAACCCGGACCCCAGTCGGTCCTACGGATGATCCTTCGCCAAGGACTGCCACATGCCTTCGACCATGGACGCTTCCGTAGCACAGAATGCTGAGGGCGCAGGAAGGGTCTACAGGCACGTGCTCTTTCGCAAATTGGAGGCTCTGATCTACAAGATCCCTTCTGCAAGGACCTACATATTTAGCAAATGCTATCAAGCACCACCCATCTCTAGGGCAAGGGATATGTACACCAGGGGTCTACCTTACCCCAATCCCCTCTGAGACTGATCAGACGCCCAACATCGAAATAGTACCTTCTTAATGCCACTGATGTTCTGTAGTACAGTAAAAACAATGAGACCAGGGTCGTGGCAGCCAATCTACTCTAGTGTATCGGGGAGCCCAATGGAATATGATAATGTTCCTATTCACTGAAGCTATTTTTTGTCCAGTTGTTTATAGAATATTGAGCTTACACCAACCACCGCAGACCCCAAAATCACTCAGAGCCTGTATAAAGGTTCCCTGCTTCCTTAGTTTCCGACAGTCCCTTGGCCCCAGAGCCAGGTCTACTTGGAGGTTTATGGATAGTTATAAATGGAGTTATAAGTCCCCTAATATGGGTTATAACTATAGTTACCTTACTTGTAACCCCACTTAAAACTCCAAGTAGGGAGTTGGCTTCATCGATTGATGGAAAGGGTTTCTGGTTGAGGGTCCTTAGAGTTTCCACGTCTGAGTTGCGATGAGTGCAAGCGCGGCCAGCAAACCAATGATCCGAGATACTGTAGGGGCCTTCAGAATTAGAATTTAGGGTCTGCGGGTATATTATAATAAGGATGGGGTATATCATACCATACTTATAAAAGGAACCCCAAAAAACCCTGTTCTAATTATTAAGGCCCCTGCATTAGCAGAACTACAGGCAGACTCAATGCAACACGAGGCACAGGCACCACCGGAACTCTTGCAGCGGGCTGTGCTCCATGATCGCATGGATGCCTCGAGAGCTTGCGACGGTTGAGGGTTTAGGGTTTGAGGGTTTTATGTGGCGGGAAGGTAGGCTTTCACTTCTGCTGTAGCCAGAGAGTCCAGCAACCCATTCGAAAGTACAGCATATGACCTTAATCTTCGCTCATAAATGGAGGCATAAGTTGGGAATGCTTCTTGGCTGAAAGGTATGTGGGCATCGGGACATTCACTCGAAATGCTATACCCTGCAGCAAAAGAAAATCTAAAGCCCCTGTATAGAAGTGTCATAGGGTCCTGATGGACCTGATGGAGATAGAACCCTTACTTAACCTAAATTTCGAAGCCTGATAGGGACCAGTAAACTCTTGCCAGACCTCTTCACAGAAGCCTTGTCGAGCCCTTTTCGAAGCTTCGAGAAGCCGCCAGGAACCCCTTGAAATCCGAAACCCGCCTATGTAAAACCTTTGTACAAACTAACTTTTTCGAGAACCATGAAGACACAAACTAAAAAAAACTGTTCTTTGAAACACCCCTGAGCTTTAGGAGCCCGAACCCTAAATACCCTGTAAAGCCCCACAAGCCACGTGAAGCCCATTCCAATTTTTTGCTACTGGACTCAAGTCTAGCCAGACCACGACCTGCAATCATCTTGGCTGAGGCCACGCAAGCACCAATACGGAGCAGCCCATTTGAACCCTAAGCCCTGGACCCTCCAGCCTAAACTCTTGCCAAAGTTGAAGCCCGCTACAAAGCTCGCGAAAGCCGAAGCTAAAGCAAAAAGCCCCCTTTAAACTGTGCAAACGGAAAGCAAAGTAAAACAAAGCACAAGGCAAAATTTAGCCCCCAACTCATAAACTCTCAACCGTAAACCACAAAACCCTTACAGATCCCTAGCCGAACCTATACACAAAGCCCTTACTGTCATTTAGTGCTATTGTTAATAATACTATGACTATTCATCGTATATCTTTACCGTAGGGGCCTTAATTATTGAATAGGGTTATGGGGGTTCCTTACTATGATTATAGTAGGATATATCCCCAAACCCTATTCTAATTATTAAGGCCCCTACATTATGGAACCCTACTATAGATCCCTTGTAGTAGCGCCTATAGACCCCTTTAAAGAGGAACCCTCTGAAGGAACCCTGCTCTAGCTATCAAGGCCCCTACATGTGTCTATTAGTATTCTGTTCCCGTCATTTGGGTACTTCTCGAAATTCGCGCCCTTTTTGGGTCCACCCAAATAGTACGGCACGAGCAGACATGAATCCTAACAACGGACCCTGTTCTAGACCTAAACCCTAAAACCCCAAACCCTGAAACCCTAACCCCTAAAACCCTCTCTCTCTCTCTCTCTCGCGCTCTCTCCCTAAAACCCTAAACCCTGAAACCCTAACCCCTAAAACCCGCCCTCTCTCTCTCTCTCTCCCTAAAACCCTAAACCCCTTTTGCATCCGGTCTGCAGCGACTCCTAAACCTCTAAAACCCTATACAGTGAACCCTAGAAAGTTGGAACATGGATTTAGGATGATTGGTGCTAGGATTCCCTCTACTTTACCTTAAGGGCATGAGGATAAGGATGTTCCAACTTTTTGGCTTCTACTATACCCCGAAACCCTGAACCTTACCCTTTAACGGAGCCCTTTGGTGGCGCCTCGGAGGGAGCCCCAGGCGGCAGCCGGGCCCATGGCTGTGAACTTGGCGAGCTTCTCGCGGCAGGCCGGGTCCGACCCTGCCTGTGGGTTTTAAGGGTTTTAGGGGTTCGGGGCCTTAGGGTTTTAGGATTTAGGGGGTTTAGGGGTTTGAGGGGTTGTAGGGTTCTGGGTTTTGGGGCTTAGGGTTTTTAGGGATTACGGGGTTTGCGCTTAAGATGTTGGGGTTTAGGGTTTAAGGTTTTAGGGCTTGGGGTTTAGGGCTTGCTTGTGGGGTCTAGGGAAAAGTTTAGGGGTGTTAGGATCCTGCCGTGCTTGTGATTGTTGGGAGGTTTGGTGGTTTGGAGGGGTCGGGGTCTTGTAGTGTTTGGAAACTTTTTGGTGGGTTTTGAAGCGTTGGAAGTATTGGGGTTTTGGGTTTGGGACTTCGGCTTTGATATTCTCGCAGAGGCGCACCGGTGTATGTTGGTTGCAGTTCAGGGTTCTTGCTTCCCCAGTCTCGGGCAAGCAAATTGTCGTATAACCGGGATGGCGACCGAGGGTTAGATTTCGCGAGCAAGAGGAGTCTTGATGATAGCATTTTCCATTAGCATGACGATCCTGGTGCTGCTTGTAATTCGGATGCCGATTGAGATGATTATGCTCGTCAAGACGCCCAAAGAAAACCGCTTCTTCCTAAACCCTAAACCGTGGAACACGTTCGAATTCCTCAAACCCAGAGCCATGCTGAAGCCTAACTCCCTGCAGATGTTGTTGCCACGTTCCTCTTCAAAGGCCTCATAGGTCCTATAGGGGCCTCTGGTAACTTGAGCAAGTAGAATAGGGTTCTGTGGTAGGATATAGTAGAATTATTCTCAAGGACCAGAAGGTAATACTGTTACTAAGCATTCCGACCAACCTTCTAGCCCTTTTAGGAACCCCCTAAATTTTAGGCCCTAAACCGACCGATTAAATCCAAAACCCTAAACCCTAAACATTAGAGTAAGGAACCCACCAAAAGGCGCCTGGAGTAGCAGTTGAACACCCACGGCATTGTCGCCGAGAGTCGCCCGATGCAGAGGAGACATTCCCAACCTCATCTACTTAGACTTAAGGGTTTATGGATTTCGGCGCTCACACTCACCCTTAGAAGTTTAGGGTTTAAGGGTTTAGGGGTTTAAGGTTTTATGGGTTTTGGGGGCTTAGGCTTAAACGGGCATTGCATTCAGTCTAAGCATGATTCTATAAGATAGTGGCCTTCTTAGTCAGAATAAGGTTTGGGTGATGTTGTAAAACAATAATCCACCGGTTTATAGGGCTGAGACTTCGCGGTCAGGATATCCGCGTCTGGCTTGGTCTGGGTATGGTGCATTGACTGTCCCAGGTCGAGCGCCTCCTTTGGTTGCAGCATCCGATTCACTGACGCACCTACCAAGAAAGTCTTAGGGGCTGAGTACCCTAGCCCAAAAAAGGTTAAACTTTTGAATTGTAGTAGGATTATATAAGCCCCAAAAGGTTAAAGGTTACCTACTCAGCCCCAAATACATCTCCAGCACCGAAACTCCGAGAGAACCTCTAACCTCCTAGAGGCTTGAGCCTCAAACCCGAAAGCCCACCTCAACCCCACACCGCCCCAAAAAACACACACCCTAAACCTCTGAATCTTCACCCTAAACCCTAAACCCTAAAGCTAAAACCCTGCAACCCAAAGTGTGCGCCGACGAGGAGCTGGTCTTGGCTGTTGAGCTCGGCCTTCTCCTGTTTAGGGATGCAGGGTTTAGGATTCTTTCTCGTTTCTTGTCTGCTTAGGGTTTAGGGTTTAGGGCGTTTTTCTTTCTTGGCTTCTCCTGATGGTTCACTCGAGCTGGTTCTCTCTTCGCTCTTGGCTCATGCAGGGTCGAGTGGGGCCCCATGAAGCCTTGCACGCGATAGCTCAGACCTCTGTCTGTATTGGCCAAAGAAGATGCGCGATCAGGCTGCTACCGCTTCACTCCACTCGGGCGCTCTAAGATTAGGTCGTCCCAGCCCACAGGCCAAGGACACTTATTCTTCCAGTGTAAGATTAGGTGTGGGATTAGCTACTCAGACATTCCAAACTAACCCCCAATTTAAAGCCTTAACCAGAAACCCTGAACCAAACAACAAGGTGTATGTCTTATGTCTTATGAAGCCCCAGACAACACCATAAAGTCTAATCGGATTACCCGAACACTGCCGTGAGGGCACCTGGATCAGCAGCTGGAGTGCTTCGTTGTTCCCAAACTGTGCTGCAAGATGCAACCTGGGGCTTACGGTATAGGGTTTACCATGGTTTGCCTTAAAGCCCAGAGCGGGTCCATAAGAGTCTACAAGTTGTCGTCGTCGTCGTCGTAGTAGTAGTAGTAGTAGTAGTAGTAGTGGTGGTAGTGGTGGTGGTAGTAATAGTAGTAGTAGTAGTAGTAGCAGCAGGAGTAGTAGTAGTAGTAGTAGTAGTAGTGGTAGTGGTAGTGGTAGTGGTAGTAGTAGTAGTAGTAGTAGTATAGTAGTGGTAGTAGTAGTAGTAGTAGTAGTAGTAGTAGTAGTAGTGGTAGTAGTGGTAGTAGTAGTACTACTACTACTACTAGTAGTCGTAGTAGTAGTAGTAGTAGTAGTAGTAGTAGGTAGTCGGTAGTCGGTAGTAGGTAGTAGGTAGTAGGTAGTAGGTAATAGGTAGTAGGTGGTAGTAGTAGTAGTAGCAGCAGTAGTAGTAGTAGTAGTAGCAGTAGCGATAGCAGTAGCAGTAGCAGTAGCAGTAGCAGCAGCAGTAGCAGTAGCAGTGGCAGTAGCCGTCGTAGTGGTAGTGGTGGTGGTAGAAGTAGTAGTAGTGCTAGTAGCAACGCGACTACCACCACTGGTACTGCTGCTACAGGCACTGATACCGCATGTTCGACACTGCTGGCCTTGCTTCAGCCTGTACTGCCCCTCCTGTAGTATCGACCCTCTTCGCAGTCTATCCGGATCCTCTCTCTCTGCCGTGCCATCCCCTAGGTGCCACGCCGCTACGCGCTCTTTCATATCTGTGTACTTGCCGCCCGACTGTCCGAACAGCAGGGGCAAAGCAGTTGAAGGCCTGATGCTTCCATCCGAAAGGCTGTCTCACACGTCTGCACGCTGAATGACAAGATATGCCAGGCTTGTCCGAGTCGAAAGCAAAACAGTCTTAGAGCACCCGCCTGCCTGTCCATGCTGCGCGCCGGAGACCAACACTCCGACCGCATCCCAATGCGCAACACAAACAAAAAGGAAATGCGAAAACCCTGAACGACAAATCCTGAAACCTTCAACCGCCGAATCCGCTAAACCCTGAGGGCACCAAGACCTGAGGCTCGGAACAAGCTCATTCCCGGCTCTGCATGAAACTGAAGCTCCTGGAGCGTTTTGGCAAGGCTCTAAGGCTTGGAGGCTTTGGGCTTCATTGCTACGGTACCCATCGGCTCCAAAGTAGTTCCTTTTGGGGGTTCATATTTAGAACTCTATAATAAGGTGCTCCCAAAAAGGAACTACTTTGGGGCCTATGGGTAATTACTTCAGACACATCATCTCGATTTGTGAACTCCGCCCCGAAAGAGTTTTAATCTAGGGGCCCGAAAAAAAGTAGCAATTGGTTGCTGAGCATGCTATAGAAAAGCTAGGATCAGGAACTGCAAGGAATAATGTTGGTAACCATTGACCATTGGAGCCAGTATATTAGGGCTTCAGATGATACGCTGCCTGTGTTGAGCACCAACTATCCGTTCGCTTCTCTCCCTCCATGCTTTGCAACAGGCACACAAGGTGCTTCTCTGGAGCCCTTGCGGCCGGCTACAGTACTTCAGCTCTGCATGTCCCACAAAACGCTTGCGGACGCTTGGCACCGAGGTGGGTTCATCAGATCATCAGAAGTTATCTCCAACCGACAACATCATCCTAAACCTTGAGACAGGGAGAACACGAGCAAGTCGAACGTTCCGAAGCGTCCTCGCTTGATACACACACACACCCAAAATGCACAGCGTCTCAGAGTCTCAGCATCCTCATCTTCAACCATAACGATGCGGTTACTTTCAGCCCCGACGTCCTTCGACTTCATTCGCTCGTTCACATTTGCGCCCTGCTGGAGTATGGCCTAGCGGGGGTCGCGCTCTGCAATGACCCTGTCGCCCCGTAATCCCAAAGTAGAAACATCTTTTGTCAACAGCCCGTGGGTTCAGTTTGCAATAAAGCGCGGGCGTCGATTGCAGCATCATGCCCAATAGCACTTGCAACTATTACTAGTAAAGTTTGCTTCATGTCCATGTTTTATCGCATTTCTTTAGACTTAAATTTGGAACTTGAGAGCTTTCGGGGGTGGGCGAGGGGATGGCTGTCTCTGGGTTTAGGGTTTGGGGAGGCCACCTGCACGTACTATGGGGGCTTGAATAGCTTGAATGATTAGAAGAGGGTTTTGGAGGATCACATTATTTTTGTAGGGACTATAAGAAGATACGAGGCTCCGAAATCAGCGTTGTCCCAGGAACGGGAAGGAGTCCCTGCTGCCCGGAGGACCGCGATAGCAACGATTTCGGCGGGATGCATGCTCGGACCTGACACTTTCCACTGTTCGCCGCTCGAAGCAAAAAGCCCGATTGTTACCCTGATGTCTCGCAGCAGCTGGCTCAATGGACACTCCGCCGAGGAAAAGCAGCGTCTCGGAATGTCTTGGGTAACTCGCCATTGTCCGTGCATCAGGGGCTGTCAGCTGGATTATCGGATTATCAATTGTGGAGCAGCCACGGCCCTTCAGCCACCGCTGCTGTTGACACCAGCTCCTGTGCCCCACGGGTGGTTGCTGGTCGTGCTGCCGGTGCAGTTTAAGGACGTCAGCATCCCCTCATGCTTGACCATCTACGGATGCCTGGCATTTCTGGGTCCCAAACAAAGCCGCCACTGGAAAGCACTGCTTGAGGTAAACATGCGGTTCTAGTTACACATGTTGCAAGATGTTGCCTGGTCGGGTTGGTTCAGAGGAAACGCCATCATACAGCTTCTACGTTGAGTTTGTCACATCGAGTTGAGCTGACACCATTTGACACAGGGCAGATGGGGCGTCCACGCTTGAGCAGAGTATTCCAAATGATCTTGCTTCACGTGCTGGCTACGATCGCGGGCTGAAGGGGTACAGTATCCCCTCTCTTTGACACTTAAAGTTAAGAAAATGCCAACCTTTTCAAGATGTTTTTCCCTCCTTTTCAAGATGTAAGAGGCCGGGCTTGAGCAAGTGAGAATAGAGAATGCCACCTCTCTGTCTTCTAGGATTCTAGGCCGAGGAACGGCCTAAAAAATGCTAAAAGCAAAAGTGCGCATGCACGCACGCACGTTTGCTTTTTTAACATTGCAACCTAAGCGAGCAAACGGTTTGAAGCGCCAAACCCCAAGACAAACAGAATGGACCTACCGGCAAGACTCGAGTCAAAGTCTTGTGATTTCCAAGCATGAAAAAACATGCGGCGGGTAGCTTCCCTGTTGCTTTCCTTTCTCTCTTTTCTCAGCCTCTGAAGAGTTCTGTCACAAGTGCCGCAAGAACTCATACGTCGCAGTAGACCGAGATCAAACTTGACACCCTAGACTGGGCTTTTAAGTAACCGGGGAGAAAAAAGTATAAACTTTTATTTCATAAGGGTTCCTTTAAGAAAAAAAGTATTAAAGTATGGTACTCCAAAGCCTAGTAGAGGGCCTCGAGAATGCCCTCAAAAGCCAAGAAGGCCCGAGAACACACGAGGAAGTGAGGCTTTAGGCGACGGTTTAGGGTTTAGGGACTGCTAGCAAACCCACATCCATAAACC
The DNA here is from genome assembly GCA_003297005.1 of Symbiodinium sp. clade A Y106. Classification (NCBI taxonomy): domain Eukaryota; class Dinophyceae; order Suessiales; family Symbiodiniaceae; genus Symbiodinium; species Symbiodinium sp. clade A. The sequence continues at coordinate 213,745 of BGNK01000542.1, forward strand.
AGGAAACCCCCCAAACCCTGCACGATAAGGCAGGGGCCCCTGAACCTCAACCCAAAAAAGCCTTGAGCAGCGGCAAATCCCCGCGCAAAGCAGCAAAACCTTGCGAGCAGCACCCATTCGGTGTTCTGTTTTTGGGGGTTTAGGGAAGTTTTTCCCTCCTACTTAGCAAGGAGGGTGACGGGTTAAATTCGCCTTCTCCAATGCAGAGCTGCTTACTGATGCTTCCGCAAACCGACACGACTCTGTTGGATACTCATGCCCTTGCCAGATGGGTGGTTGTCAAAATTATGGTCCCTTTTTGGGTCCCTGTTATAATACGGCACCTACTATTTAGGGTGCCCAAAAAGGGACCCTAATTTTGACAACTACCCAGATGCAAACCATCGCAAAAATCCGCCTGGGGGGGGGGGTCTCTTGGCTTCGGAAACCTGGAGGTTTCGAGGGCTCTAAAAACCCAGAAGCCTCAACCCTACTTGAAGGTTCATGGGTAGTTATAAGGGTTCCTTTAAAGGGTCCCTTTAAAGGGGTCTTTTCGGGGATTCTATAAGGGTATAGGGTTTAGGGACTACTTGAAGGTTCATGGGTAGTTATAAGTGGTGTTATAAGTAGGGCAACTATAGTTGTAACCCATATTAGGGGCCCATGAGCCTCCAAGTAAACCCTAAAACCCTATGAAGCCAGAGGACAAGCCGGGGTCCATCCGTGTTCGCGGTCGGTAACGTTCTTGAATCTGTTCTCCTCAAGGGGGTTTCGGGTTTCACTCTCCAGACTTACGTAGAGTCCTTGCTGTGCTTAGGGTTTTAAGGGTATTGGGGTTTACCTTAACCCTGAATAACCTACCTTTTTAGGGTTCCTTATTATGATTTCCTCATATACAGTAGAAGCCAAAAAGTTGGAAACCCAATAGCCTCAATCCTTAAATGTAATGTAAAGGGAATCCCAGCACAATTTGGCCTTAATCCGGTTTCCAACTTTATGGGGTTGACTGTAAGTCCTTAAAAAGGTAGGTTATTCCAGGTTAAGGTAGGGCCTGGAAGTTGGGGTTTAGGAGTTGAGGGTTAAAGGGTTTACGGCCTGAGCCCCAAAACCTACAGTAAACCCCATAAAGTTGGAAACCGGATTAAGGCCAAATAGTGCTGAGATTCCCTATACAGTACTCTTCAGGATTGAGGCTATTGGGTTTCCAACTTTTGGGATTCTGCTGTAAGTCAAAAGAAATGAGAGTCCGAACGCCTAAATGCCCAAAACGAAGTTACCAAAAACTCCGAAACCCTGAGACCATGCCGAGTATTGAGTATGCTATAGTACACTTCTGCATACCGGAGTAGAACATGCTATGCCATAGCAGGCTACAGTAGACTGTGCAATACCATGGTCTACCGTACTATACGCCTGCAGTTATGTGGTATACAATAGTATACAATCACATATGCACCAAGCTTATATGCACGCTGTACACTAGGCTCGGGTTTGTTGGACTCATCACAGGGTGTGTTGTCGGCACTGGTCCTGAAAGTTTGTTGTGATTCTTGTGGAGGGGGGGGGAATCTACCTGAATCAAAACTTAAAGCTACCCGCCATATGACTTTACGGAGCCCACATTCCTCGATTAAGAGTCTTATTAAACCCTGTCCTCCAGGAAGCTTGCCACTAAATCCTCCGCCTCCTCGCAGCAGGGGATCGGTTGTGCAATGTTGCGCAGTACTCCAGGAACCCTGGGCGGCAGATAATTTCTACTGCATTCCGAAGTGCAGGAGACTAGATGTGTAACCATACAAGGAGAGTCATTCAAAACAAAGGTGTCTGCTTGAACCAAAAACTGTAATCGGGCTTTCTGCGGTTTTGACGAGGTTTGACTCGGGGTCCCGTCTCTGCCTGCCTTCCGACCAAGTGAAGGAAAGCTGTTTAGGGTTTACAGTATATATATATATATAGCCGCCCTTAGACCCAGAATAAACATACTGTTCTTATGAATCCCCTTAAGTTGTATTATCTTGGAAGGAAAATATTACATACTTGCTAAGAGCAATATAGTTTCTTTTGAAGGAAGGTCGCTCTCATGGCAGGAGGGCCGAGAGACACCAGAAGCATCTGACCCTTTGGCGATTCTGGGGTTTTGAGTTTCTGACCGTTCGGCTAGGGTTGAGGAGTTCAGCGATTTTCCTCGGGTTTAGGGTTCGGGTTAGGGCAGAAGGCCAAAGACTCGTGAACACACAAGCCCGAGCCACCGATGGACCGGCTGTCCTACCCACAGCTCAAGACAATCGTCTCAGCCTTAAATTACCTTAACGCTAAACAACCTTTTTTGGGCTCCTTGATATGGTTTCCTTAAAAAAGTCCTTCGATAAGTTATTCAAGGTTAAGGCAGGGCTTACAGTGCTACCGCCCTACCGAACCCTGCCGGGCCTACAACTCGCATAGCCTTCTCCTTTCACTCGACACTACCCTATCTCAACCCTGAAACAGCTTACGCCCTGAGAAGCCTAAGCCCTGCTCCACGACCAAGACCTTTTCGTGATACATCACCTGTACCACCACTTGCAATCTACATTTTATGACTTTATGGGTGGCCCTTCTATTCCCTGATGGCCTTATATGTCCCGGTATGGGAGATTGAAAAGGCAGGGCTAACTAGCATAAGCCCTGAAGATCTCAGAAGAAGCACAACCCTAAACCCTCGCCCTAAACCAAGGCAGAGAATCCTTGTCTGAGCTTGGGCTAGGGCTGCACTTCCGACCCTCGCCGATCCTGCGGCTTGGACAACTGGGTTTAGGGTGTCGTGGCTCACACTCGGACAATCCAGGCGAGGCATGTGGTTCGAGGTCTGTGGAGTGGGTTTAGGGTTTAGCGTTTAGAGGTTAGGGTTGCAAGGGTGAAGGATGTAAGTTGTAAGGGTTTAAGAAGTTTAGGCTGTAGACTTCACTTTCCTGGGGTTTCGGAGACTCATGTGGTTCAAGGACCACGCTCTAAAAGGCTTTTCGGAGACTTTGTACATATATAATATTATACAAGTCGTGTCCCTGTACGCTTGGGCAGGCATCCCTGACAGCAAATACCCTAAACCCTGAACCCAGAAAACCCTAAACCCTAAAGGCTCTAAACCGCACAGGCCAGGATCCCTGCTTTTCAGTGCTGACGACCACGCCTCCAGGAACTCTAGCGGACTCTAGTCTTGGAGCACCGGGATGAGAATTTGGAGTTCAGAGATTTAGGGCTTTAGGGTTTAGGGCTTTAGGGTTTTAGGTTTAGGGTTCAGAGCTGGAGCGTTTGGGCTTTAGCATCTGAGGGCCCAGCACCCGGGGTCTAGGGACACGTTAGGGAGCTGACTCATCTGCAAGCGAGTCAGACAAAGCAGTGGGGCGCCCGTCTTCACCCCACAAACTAGCCAGGGATTCTGGCAAGTACCTCAGCTTAAAAGACATGCTTTCCTAAATGCAATATGCAGACCTATCTATCTATCTATCTCTGTGTATATATATATATATATAAGTATATCCATATGCACTTAATATGGAAACCTGACTGGCCACAATCAGAGAAGGAGATTAATCCCGCATTTATACAGCCCGGTTCTGGCAACTTGTAGCTACCATAATAAGGTAAGCAGACTACAATGCGACATCAGCCAAGGTCATGTAGAAGCTTGAGTAGTAGACTAGGGCCGCTAGCCCCTAGACCGTATGGGTGCTTGCTATAATATAGTGAATTCGCTCTGCAGGAGGCTCCAGCCGTTCAGGATTTAGAGTCTGGGCGTAAGGTTGCGTAGAAGACCCCAGTGTTTCGGCAAAGCTGCACACACCGCGCAAAAACCAGCAGACCTCGAAACTAAGTCTGAAATTTAAGAGGAAGTTGAAGCACAAATGCCCTACTCGGGCCATCCGCTGGCACTTAATGAACTTGCTTTCAGGGTTTCGGCGTCGGGTTCAACTGCCGCAGGCCATGTTTCCAACTCCCGCCTCATTTGAAGATGGACGTGCTGCATGTTGAGCAGGAGCCGATACCCGTGAATGTCCTCCAAGGAATCTTAGGAGTTGGAGTTCGGGGTAATGCTCACTCTGACACGCTTTTGAAACAAAGGCAGGTCCTGACCAACCCTGAGCTATCTTCAAGTACTCGTGCGGACACCGCCTCCCTCGGTATGCATTACCATTAACGTTCTGCGGATTGGCCAAAGCCTGAGCCCTGAACCTTAACGCAAGCTCGACGGCCCCAATACCCTCTACCTTATACCTCAGGTCAGTTGAAGGATCCCTCTCTGCTTTCGGCCATCACTAGCCCCTCGAAGTTTGGGCTCATTGATGCAGAAACATGCAGACCCTCAACCAAACCCCCTTATCCATGACGCTCTGAGCAGCCCTGGACGGTAAAGACCTAAAGCCCTCAACAAAGTTAGCCTTTTGAAAACCCCTTTTCTGAGCACGGACTGCAATGCACTAAGCCCTGAATCCCTTCAGCCAAGCTTCAAATGCCAGCACTTATGGTTGAGCACGCCAAACCCCTAAACCCTAAATCATAGGCCCCATCAGCCCCAAGCCCTAAACTAGACCCTAGACCTCCCCAGCCCTGAAACCTGAATAATTAACCGCACTAAAAACTCTTACTCCTAAACCCATATATATATATGTATATATATATACATATATATATATACATACATATACAAGCCCTAAACGCCCTAAGCTTGACCCTAGACTCCCCAAAACCGTCAGCCCCCTGCAGGCAGCTCGCGTCCTTGCGCCTCAGCAGCGAGTCGAGTTTCCTTTGGACCATGCTTCGCCTGAGGGGAATACTTCTTTGCTTTTTTCAGCAGTTAGCGTCCAGAAAACCAGGTTGGTTGAGGGAGGGGGACACCCTAGGGAAATACTTCTAGGGTTTTTAGCACTCGCGCTCAAGAGGCTCAGGCGAGGTTTATGAGGCGACTAACGACGAAGCGAATACTTCTCGGGTTTAGGGAGTTTGGGGCTCGGGGTTACTTTCTTGCCTACTATACGAGATATATACTACAGTGTTTCTACGATGAGGCTACGAAAAGGGCTGTTTAAGGGAAGTCCGGAATGCGATAATGAGAGAGTAGGGTTCCTGTAATTAAGGATTCGTTCAAGGCTACTACAAGGTCTCTAAAAAGTAGGCTAGAGCCCACACATGTGTTGCAGGGTGGTCGTGGCAAAACCCTAGTATAGACTTTGTCCGGAGCATACCACAAGGTGGGCTTTATAGTGGTGCAATAGCTCAGTTCGTTGAAGCAGACAAGCCGCAGAAGCTCAACGACTCGCTCGTGGTCACTGGCCACTGTAAACCTTGCGGTCTTGAGCTTCGGCCATCCCAACACCATCCTTGAACTGCCTTTCAAGTGTAAACCCTGAAGAGTTTGTGTTGCATCGGGACTTGTGCGCCCGAAACCCGGAGCCGTGCGTGTGTGCGCGGATTTGGTTGAGGATGGGGCCAGGCTGGCGTTTCGGGCGTAGGGTCCGGAATCAGTGCTGGTTGGCAGATACAGGGGCCTGATTAGTCTAAAATAAGATTTGGGGTGTTTATATGTGTATGGATATTTACGAATGTATATGTATGTGTGCATGCATGCATGCATGCATGCATGCATGCATGCATGTATGTACGTATGAACAGTATGAAGGTAAGTATGCATGTATCATGGCATATCGAGCACAATAGCTGTACCTCAGGAACTCCAAGGAAATGCTGCTTTGCCAATTGCACCGACCGTTTATGGTTTTGCCCTCTGTCAGTGGAACAGACTTGGTACATTGTCTTTTTTATCGGGTGCCTAAGGAGCTTCGGTTTCGAGGTTTTTCCTGTACGGTTCCTTTCTAATTTTTCCCTCTCGCATGGCCGGGTGATAATTACGTAGCACTGCCGCCAGATCGCTGGCCCTCGCCAGCCGGCCGCAGCCAGGAGTCGAACGGAACCATGAGATACCTTAGGGCTGAATGTTTGGGACTGTTGGGGTTTCGGGTTTAGAGTTATGAGGTTTAGTGTCTCAGGATGTAGGGTTTAACCGCTTATGGGGTTTTTAGGTATGATATGATATACAAGTACCTGAGTGTTGACATAAGGCTCAGCCATTCCTGTGTGGCAGCATATGGGCTCCTTTCTGAGTTGCCATAAGGAATCTGTAAGGAATCTGCAAAGTTTGGGTTTAGGGTTCAAGAGTCACCTCTGCAGGGTGCTATGGCGGTTCATAAGGTCAGCATGTGGGTTTTTCTGGATGTCTTTTTGATTCCGGCTCTAGCATTCGCCTTTCAGAAGGCCCGGGTTGAACACGACTTATTGTGTCCTCCTGTCAAGAAACAATGTGGAAGTGGGAGTGTCAATCACTAGGTGACCCTGTTGATGGCCAGACCAGCAGGGTGGGAACCGACCCTTAATTCAGGTGCCCGTAATACTGAGAAACCCCTTGTAAGACCCTGCACAAAACGTCGTTCTGGAACCCCTTAAACATCGATTGTTTCAAGACCTCTCGACTTGACCCTTATGTTCAATCGCAGCCCAGGCACTGATGCTCTGCGCTTTCCACGACGACCTGCAACTCAAGACCCCTTCAAACAATCACGATGCGATTGCAGTTTAGGGTTTAGGGCTCAAGCTATCAGCACCTCGCGGTTTGCAGGCCCCATAAACTGTAGAGTAGGGCTTATGCAGGAAAGTGGGCTCCAACGGGTCTTCATAATAGTCGGCGGAAAAATCAGGAGAACCGAGCACTTGGACAGTATTGCAAAATGCCCCTAAACCCTAAACCCTATAAAATATGAAACCCTAAACCGAAAACTCTAAAATGCGAACTCTCTTGGAGGGGCAGGTGTTCCAGAGTGCAGTCTGCTTACGGCACGGCTCAGGGCTTCTGGTCCCCGGGCTGCATGGTTTGAGGGTTTAGGGTTTAAGGGTTTAAGGGGTTTAAGGGTTTAGGGTTTAAGGGTTTAGGGTTTAAGGGTTTAAGGGTTTAAGGGTTTAGGGTTTCAGGGTTTAAGGGTTTAAGGGTTTAAGGGTTTAGGGTTTAAGGGTTTAAGGGTTTAAGGGGTTTAAGGGTTTAGGGTTTAAGGGTTTTTTCCCTCCTACTTAGCAAGGACGAAGCCCGCATTGCAGGGTTTAAGGGTTTAGGGCTTAAGGGTTTGAGGGTTTCAAGGGTTTCGGGTTCTTTGTTTTTATCGCACTTTAGGGTTTGGGGCTTAGGGTCGGGGGTGGTTTTGGGTTGCAGTTCAGAGTTCGGGCTTTAGGGGTGTCGCCTCCACTGTCAATTGCCTGTGGTCCCTAAACCCTAAACCTACCGGGAGGTTGTTCTTGTGGGCCGGTGTCCTCAGGGAACTTCGATCAGGGTCTGAAACTCCAACCTACTTGTCGGGTATCATGGGGAACCAAAGGTTAACCTTTTTCATAATATAAGGATTATATAGGGATTGTACTACCCCAAAAGGTTAAAGGTTACCTACTCTACTACTAGGCCAAATGTCACGGAATGAGGGGGCCTAGGAAGGTCTAATCGCAAAAGGCTTCCCCTGCAAGGTATGTTGGAAGAGGACAGAAGCAGAATCAAATCGAACTTGAGGGGACTTCCTCCTGTACGTTTACTAGCTTCCTAGCTGGCATGTTCATTACCGCCCATTTATCTACAAAGCAGATGGAAGACAAGCCTGAAGGCATGGATGCGTCGATGTGACCCTCGACCCTGTTTTGCTAAGCCCCAATCCTTTCTGAACCTGTAACGTCCCCAGAAGGCAAGCCCTATGTTCCAATGTCCCCTGAACCTGAAACTCCGAGACCCAAACGAACCTTCGAGGATTCCTCTGCCGCTTGGCCGCTTGGCTCCCGAAACACTGGCTTAGATTCTTCACTGTAGCTGTAGGGTAGAGCTTAAGGTGTAGAGGCTCTGTAGAGGACATGTGCAAGTCAACATCCAATGTAAACAACAGGTCCAACATCATCACAGCCCTTCCCCCGAAACGTAATTTAATTCCAATGCCAGGCAGACCCTAAACCCTAAACCCTGGCACAAAAGGATTGCAGCCAAGGCGCCATTCGGGAATCCGGGCAAGTCCTCAGGTGACGAGTAGTCACCGCTTACAGCGACGGCTCAAAACTGGGCTCCCCTTCGTCGGAACTTCGGCGCAGCTTACCGCAATAGCGAGCCCCATAACAGTAACTCTAAACCCTAAACCCTAACGGACCATGATTTGGTCAAGAGCCATAACAGTAACACCGGCAATATTCGTGACCCTAAAGACCCTAAGCTCCCAAAAGCCCCCTCATGCATCCCTCGCGAACAAGGCCTGAACGCAAGGCTCTCCAGTTTACGGCTTTCGGCTTCGAACTTGACACATTGAAAATTAAAATCAAAAGTCTATATAGATTGAAAGCCTCGCTGAAACAACTGATGACTGTTCGGAGAGGATGCTCATTTTGGAGGAGTCCTCCTGGTGCTTCGAGTCGTGCGGCACCAAACGAAAAAAAGCTTTTAGTGATTATACAGATACAAATATAGAGATAAGACCGTGGTCGGCTTCAAAACTCCCAACAAGGACTCGGGCTCAAGCCTGAATCCCAGGACTCTTCCGTGCCAGCATTGAGATCCTAGACCCTAAAACCCTGAATCTGACTAGGAACCTGGTTGAATTGCGAGGAACACCATTCTTTTGCAACTGGATACGAATACACCGTATATGGCCCTTCTAAGAACCATTTTGGACCCCTAGAAAACGTTACCGCATCCAACGAGACCCAAATGGGAGTTTCCGAGAATAGGGGACCCTAATCTAAAACCGATCCTGATTACAGGGACCCTTAAGTAAGGTACCCCAGTACCCCGAATTTTCTGAACTCCCAATACCCTAATCCCAAATGTGGCGCCAAAGGTGCAGCTCTCGAGCAACGCGTTCTGTGCGACACCAGCCACGAGATTTCCTTCGGTCGACGCCCGAAACACTCGGCCATAAGGGTAGCTTCAAGGGGTTCCTTTAAGGCATCTATAGGGTTTTAGGGTTTCGACTCGCACACTCGCACACGGCAGGCACGGCTTCACAGTCTCCACGTTGCTACCTTCACTACCGGGATAAAGATGGCCAGGGTTTTAGGGTTTAGGTTGATGAGGGGTACCTTATTTTGGGGCCCTCATACAATTTAGGGTACCATAATAGGGTCCCCTATTTTCGGAACTCCCACATGTGAATAAGCTTCCGGAGTTTGGGGGTTTAGGGTAGGTGCCTTCATCATTCGGACAGGGCTTCTGGGTTTTTGGGTTTAGGGTGGCCTTGATCATTGAAAATAAGGTTTTGGGGTATATTGTGAGCACAACGAAATCACGAGTGCTAAGGCATAACCATGCATAAGTTTGGCAGTTCCAATGCTCTTTGAGGAAAATACGTCAGAACCTGGCAATGTTCCTTGTGCAGATTGAGGGGCATTCCTTCCATTGAGGGGTGTTGGGGGCTCTGGGACAGGGCTTGGGTTAAGTGCATACTCCTCTCCCTGATAGTATTCAGGATTCTACTTTGGGGCTTTCGTCCTGAATGACGAACTCCTTTTCATAAGGGCCCTCCCTAAACCCTAAACCCTAAACCCTTCGAAAATCCGTCTTGGGGGGGGGATCCTGGAGGTCAGGGTTTGGGTTTAGGGTTTTTTTCCCTCCTACCTAGCAAGGACGGAGCCCGCATTGCAGGGTACAAGGGTTTAGGGCTTAGGGTTTTTGAAGACGTGGGTTTGCAGGGCTTGACGATCCATGGAGCGGAAGGCGGAAGGCATTGGGGATGTTTGTGGCTCATTAGGCGCCACGCCACCAAACAATGCATCACTCCACGTTTCAGCACTTAGCATGGAGCTCCAAAAGCTCCGAAATCCCTCAGCTCCTACACACATCTCGAGAACCTGGGACTTCTGAAGCCTTAAATCCGCATCTGTCCAGCTGTGCTTGCTCAGCATTTTGCCGTTCTCCGCATGCTCCATGACGGGTGCCAGAACCTGGGATGCGTACAGGGTTGAGGATTTACCAGAAACCCCAACTGCCTTTGACAGGGGTCTGAAGCAACTCATCAGGGCAACAACAAGGGGCAGTTGGGGTTCCCGGCAGGGCTTAGGGTTCTGGGTGTTCAATTTCTGGGTTGGGTAAATATCCGTGTCCCGTTTCACTTGCCGCAGTCGGTGGAACCGCTTATTGGGGGCATGACATCGCATCCTACAAGGTCCTCTACACCCCTTCTGTAGGGGCCTCAATACTCAGAAGAGGGTCGTGGGGCTTACTACAGGGAGCATCATTACCTTAAAGACTCCCAGGGAACAGCCCGGTATATCACTCCGACCCCTGTACTACTGCGCCTGTACCCCACTAGACCCATAATGAACATGAAACAGTAGCTTTGATATTCTCTTGGGTTTTACCTAAACAATAATTCCTAAGGGGAGGATAGCCACTACTAAGATCTCCTGCAGATGTTTTGGTTGAGGCTTTTAGGTGTCGGTCTGAGCTTCCAACTCTGCTAGAGCAGGGTTTTGGGGTATATTATACTACAACTATGTTAAGAATTATTAAGGAACCCCACAATAGTGTTGGTAATCATTTAAGCCCCTATTGTAAATTCGAAAGTTTGGGGTTTGGGGTCAATGCAGGGGCTTGAAAGAATAGAAAGGGTGTTAGGGCATGTTCCATCCAGTATGAAGTATGGTTTCGAGTTACTCCGACCCCTATATGAAAAACCTGTAGACCCCAATAGCAATCCGACAACAGTATGAAACCCCCATGAAGCAAAATCTAATGTTCTAGTTATTGTTGAAGCGCCAAGGAGCAAAGAAAAAACGTGACATCTGGACATAGGAGGGGATGCTGTCCACTGCGTTCTGCAGAGAGGGTTTGATGTCCTTATGCCGCAAACAACGATGAGGCTTAAAGCTATAACTTTCAGCATGAGACCAACTCATAAGAACCCAGAAGCCTAAACTCACAAGACTAACTCACCTCATTCAAAAATGTATATGAAAAAATGGGCTTTGGACTCCTATGCCTAGGTCTCGAGCAGACTCCTAAAACTAAAAGGCCCCAAAACAAGAAATGCAAAAGGTACTACGGTTGATGATATGAATCCTGCATTACCTTACTGACGCTAGACTATGGGAACTGTTGTATATTCCTTATTATGGGTAATGCAGGATTCATATCATTAACCGTACCGGAGAACCAGGTGAGTGTCTTGAGAGTCCGATCTCGCCTCCAGCTGGGGGCATGCGAAGAAGTCGTACCTTAGACAGCTCGTTTTGAGTTTAGGGTTTAGGGGCCTAGGGGTTTGGGGTTTAGGATTTAGGGGTTTGGGGTTTAGGATTTAGGGGTTTCAGGGTTTAGGGGCGTAGGGGTTTTGGGGTTTCGATGTGGGGCGCTGCAGGGGGTATCAGGGTTCTGTAAGGGCTTTGCACGGGATTGGGTGGAGGAATTACGTAGATTTCAAGCTTGTTTTGCGGGGATCTTAAGGTGCAGATTCAAGGTTTCACGGTTTAGGGGCTGTTGGTCAAGCTTGGCAAGAAAAGGGACAACTCAGCTTACACAATAGGCCTCAAGCTAGTCCCAACGACATATGTATAGGGTTCCTTGTTATAACTTATAACTTATAGCTGTAGCATCATCTGCCCAGGGTGGATTCCTGTAATAGCACCTGAATAATCCCTTATAGTGGTCCTTATATTCGTTTCTTGTGAAACTCCCTACCGACTTCATTCCCCTGCCAAAGTAATCCCTACCCTAAACCCTGAACCCTAGGCCCTGCACCAAAACCCTAAACCCTAAACCCTGAGTAATCCCGTATAGTGGTCCTTGGTTTCCTTCCGCCACTTTTCCGAAAGCACCAGGAAGTCGAGCGGGGCTTGTGCTAATAATATAGGGGCCTTAATGATTAGAATAGGTGTTTGGGGCCCATTATACTATCTTTATAATAAGAAACCCCCAAAATGATATAGGTTTTTTTGAGGCCTCTATATTATCATGGCTCCTTTGGAGAGATCCGGACCTGGCTAACGAGAGCTCAACATAAGAAGTCTCCTGAAAGCGACAAGAGGGCACCTTATTTATCGGACCTGCTTTCAAGAATCCATATTTTGGGTCAAATTAAGAGGCCAACCAATGTTGGAGTTCCTATATTCTTGAACCTCCCATGCAGTATTCATTGATGCCAGAAACAGATGGCATGTCTTTCGTTTCTCGTTTCAGTTGGGCTTTGGGTGGGGTTGTCGCACATCCGTAGCCTGTCTGTAGATCAAAAACAGCTTAAAAGAACTGCGGCGCATGTTGAATTCCCCTTGGCCTTCAATCCAGAAACCTGAAGCCACAGCTCTTCGTCGACATTTAGTAAAGTTTTTTCTTGCTGGCTGTCAAGAAAGCCACAATTAGCGGCATCTCCAGTGCTTTCTTATCATCATCAGCACCCTACCCTACACCATACATCCTCAAGCCGGAACCCCAAAACAACGTGTCCAAGATGCCAAAGAAAAAGCTTTCTCTCCAACAGCTCTTCTGCCGTCAACCGCTGGCGGCTCCCGACAGACACAAAGTTGATGAACTGCGGGTGGACCTCGGGTAGATCCCAGCTTGCGGACGTGTGTGTGTGTGTGTGTACATTATGTGTATATATAACAGTATATATATATATACACACACAGAAATGCGAGTGCTGTAAGTGTATGGGTCCATGTATATGCATGTGTATACGTTGGTCGGTCTGTCTGTCTGCTCTCTGTCGGTCTGGTCTGGTCGGGTCGGGTCGGGTCGGGTCTGGTCTGTCTGCCTGCCGCTGCACCCTGAAATGCCTCATCTCATGAATGAGGTATAAGCCGTCATGAATGAGGTATAAGCCGAGGGACCGTTGTCTTCTTCGTCCTGGGTGCGCATGGCATGGCCCAACAGTTCGTACATATCTTGAACCGGGTTGGACATTCATCGATTTAGGCTGTAGGATTGTGGGTTTTGAACTGACTTACGCCTGCATCGCCTCAAAACCGAACCTTAGTGATTCAGTACCCTGGCCCAACCAAGGTTAACCTTTCAATAAGGAGACATTGACAAAAAAACCCAGGTTGGTCTAGGAACCTTTATTTAAACGGGTAATACAGATGCGACGAGCTTTGTTGGGGCAGCGAATATGATAACATGGTCATAGCATTCCAAACCTGTTATGTCGGGGTGCTCCTACCAACAATGAATCAGCACCTCCATGTCAGGCTCTTCTCACAGGCTCCTTTCTAAATTATGGGCCCCCGAAAGAATCCCAACATCCCTGACAAGCCAATGCTGCGGCTCTAGGTCTACCCAGTATCCGCTGAATAACATGGGCACCCCAACTCCTATTCAGTCTTGAACGAGTCCCCCCCCCAACAAAAAGCAAACGCAGAATCAAGGGACCTCAATCATTAGCACACCATTCCGCAGGGCTCCTCAATACTTAAAAGGACACAAAAACCGTACCAGTACAGACCCTTAAAGCGAAATCCAGCAACAAATTGCAAGATGGTAACTAGAGGATGACACCCGCTGGGATTCTTTCTTTATGCTCTGTACCTGGAAATGAACTCCAGTCTGCATTTTTGAAAAGAAAGCCTAAGCAAAAACAAGAAGCACACGAACCAAACCTAAAAACCTTGTGGGAGCAGGCTGAGGGAAAATGAACGGAGTGTTACTGCCAATGAGGGTTCTTAAGCTGCAAGCCCTGAACCCCTACAGTAAGTCCCCAAATCCCTTACGGATAAGGTGCAGGAGGTTTGTCAGGGCCTGCTGTAGCACCTCCACTCTTCGCGCAGTCTACCGGCTGGTGAACGTTAAGAGAGCTAAAGTAAGTTTGTATTGTAACGTGCTCGCTACAGTCACAGCCTAAACTAAGTTTGGGGTTCAAGGCTTTCTGTGCTTCCTTTTTTGTCTGTGAATATCCTCTTCCACATGCAGAAGGCCATAAATGGCCAGGCGACCAAAGGTAAAAGGTAAGATTTTGCTTCTAACGCAGCTTCATGAGCTTCAAGGTACAGGGCTCAAAGGCCTTTCAAAGTTTCTGAATAGGGTGGTATGATTGAAGTCTCTAGCTGCCAGTTCTTCAGGGCATGCGGAATGCAATGAGCTTCGGATCAGTTGCTTAGTCACAAGTATCCCGCAGAACTGCCAGAAAACGCTGAAACGACACCTCGAGGAGCTTGGGGTGCCGAAACGCTGTAATGTAGGGGCCTGAATAATTAGAATAGGGTTTGGGGTATATATTCTATTATACTTAATAAGGAACCCCCAAAACCCTATTCTAATTATAAGGCCTCTACATTAACATGGACTGCCTAGAACTAGACCCTTTTGTATCCAGGCCTATTGCAACTGCCGAGTACCCCTGAAGCAAGAAAAGTGAGGGCAAGGCAAGTCTGCAGCACTACTGGCTGTAACACTCACCCAAACACATCCCGAAGTGGCTATAAGGGGATAATCATCCACCAGAAACCCTAAACCCTCAAGCCTATTTCCGGCTCCTCCCGGAATCAGATGTTCGTAGAGATCCCTTCAACTTTTCAAGCTGCAGAACCCACCAAAAAAGACTCTGCGATGACAGAAGGTTAGCTGCTCTACCACTAAGGACAAGAACAACATCCCAAGTAAATTCCAGCAAGCCCGTGACTGAATGCCCAGAAAAAGGCGCCCGCAGCTGATGGAAGTGGGGATCCGGGTGAGTGTAGCTCGTCCACTGGTGCGACACGAAGATGACCTTTGTGGCTAGACTTTTGGAGTTCCCAGACCCCCAGGAGGACCCGAAAAGCAGAATTCACACATTGGGGCCCTATGCTGTCAATGGGTACTTGAGGGAAACCTTTTTACACCAGCCTCGGAGGGGGGGTCTAGGAGTTTCCGCAAATAGGGGACCCTAATATAGTACCCCTGAATAGTAGGATCCTTATTATAAGGACGCCAAAATAAGGTACCCCTAATTTTCGGAAACTCTAAACCCTTATAGAGCCCTTTAAAGGAACCCTTATAGTAGCCCTTTAAAGGAACCCTAAGGCACCCCTAATTTTACCGGAAATTCCCGTCTGGGTTTGGGAGGGAGCAAGGGCCTGGAGGTTTCAAGGGCCTCTCGGTTTAAGGCGCGGGTGCTTACGAGGATCCAGGCTCACAAGGGGCTTAATTAGGGTTGAGGGGCTTGTAGGGTTTAGGATTTATAACAGGGGT
The DNA here is from genome assembly GCA_003297005.1 of Symbiodinium sp. clade A Y106. NCBI lineage: Eukaryota > Dinophyceae > Suessiales > Symbiodiniaceae > Symbiodinium > Symbiodinium sp. clade A. The sequence continues at coordinate 228,920 of BGNK01000542.1, forward strand.
TGAGGGTTTAGGGCTTAAAATAGATGTTTAGGGTATAATGTAGGAACCTGATTAAGAAACCCTGGGCCTGTAACCCCCAAAAAAGTAGGATTCATATAAGGAACCCTAATAAAGGCCCAAGGTTTCTCTGACTCAGGTTCCACATTAGCTACCTTCAGCTTAACGCGTGTACTTTAGGAGGTCTCGCTCCGTAGCATTGGGTTTTCAATTAAGATAGGTCAGGACATGTGGGTGGTTGTTAAAATTAGGGGCCCTTTTGGGGTCCCTATTATAATACGGCACCTATTGTTTATTATTTAGGGTACCCAAAAAGGGGCCATAATTTTGACAACCACCCATGCACTGTAACACCCAGCGCCTGCTCCTTGTATGAAGTTAGCCTAACAGACATCTAGTGCACACGAAAACAGCCCACTTAGTCCCTCGAAGTCCTGCAAGCCATAGACGCGTCTCAATCATTAGAATTGGGGTATGCGGTACTATGATTGCACTGGGGAACCATAAGCTCCACATTTCCCGATCCCTACAGTACAGTGTAGATATACCTAGGAACTCTAAGGGGAATCGGCACTGATTATACTGTATGTTCTAATTTAAATATACTTACTCTGAAACGCCAAGAAACACTGTTCCAATTTTTCGGAAGCATGGCCCTAAGCCCCAACCCCTAAACCCTAAACTCTTCGATCTCAAGACCTATGTAAACCCCAAAAACTCTAAACCCTAAATTGTTAAACCCTCCAAGGAACCCGTGGAGACACTCCTAAGGCGAGAGACATCTCCCATGCTCTGGTTGTACTGGATGACCATGCCTTTTTCCAGCAGCCTGGGCGCGATCAGAGCATGTATTCCTCGCTCACGACGTTTAGGCTTTAGGGCCTTTTTCCGGCAACCTGGGTGCATTAGAGGGTGTATTCCGTGGGCTTACGCAAGGTTTATTATTATTCGGTGGTTTCGGGGTTCGGAAAGGGACACCCGCTCTACACCCTAAACCCTAAAGCCCTAAACCCTCAAACCCTAAACCCTAACCCCTAAACTCCATGCCCCCCAAAGAACAAGTCACAGGCCGAGGGGCTCCTCGTGCGGTCGGACCTCCGTCATCTTCATGAACACCTCCAGTTCAGGGGCGTAAAGGCATTTAGTAGTAGTAGTAGTCGTCGTCGTAGTAGTAGTAGTAGTAGCAGCCATGCGCGGGGCTAATAACGACATGGTTTAGCAGTAGCAGCAGTAGCAGCAGCAGTAGCAGTAGCAGTAGCAGCAGTAGCAGCAGCAGCAGCAGTAGCAGTGGAACGAAGGCCGGATCGATCAACTCCTGCGGCAACGTGTCTGGCTCCCCAGCACGTACGAAGACCTGCAGAGACCGCAGCAAGCCACCCAGCAGCACTATGTCTTCCAAGACTGCGGAGCGGTCTTCTGCGAGAACACCGAAGAGAACGCACAGAAGCTGCAGAGCCACTTCAACAGCACCGTCCACAAAGTGAAGCGCGGCAGTTGTCAAAGAGTTTTGCAGGCTTTGAACCAGGTCCGGGAGAACTGCAAGTCCACGCAGACGAAGCCCACGCTGCATCCGCAAAGATTAGGTCGTGGAAGGAAGGCTACAGATTTGGCATGGAGCCCAACCAAAGCAAGAAAAGCAGAGTCATTCAAAAAATGCCTGCCGAAACATGTGCCAAACGAGGTCCTAACCGATGAGCCACCATAAACCCAAGCCCGAAACTGTAAACCACAAAGCGGTTTAGGCTTGTCGGTTCAGGGTTTAGGTTTTAGGGGCGAGGTTTTGGGTTTTAGGGTTTAGGTTCTAGGGTTTACAACTATGTGTTAAGGCTTATAGGGTAAGCCCTAGTTTCAAAAACCTAAACCTTATTTTAGCAGCATCCACCACCATCCCCATACTAAACATCATCCAGCACCATCCCCATGCAAGCATCATCCAGCACCACCATCTCCATGCAAGNCCACCACCATCCCCATACTAAACATCATCCAGCACCATCCCCATGCAAGCATCATCCAGCACCACCATCTCCATGCAAGCAGCAAGTCGCAAGAGCAAGCAAAAAAGTAGCCGCAGCTATCCCCCCATGTGCATAATCATCATCCTGACCATCTTCAGCATCATAGTAAACCCAAGTAAGTAGTTTTTTGAAGTTGGCTTAACTACAATTTCTAAAAACTCTCAAAAACCCAGCATTTTACATCCTCGAACCACTGAAAACTACCAGGCGCCAGGAGGCGCGCAACCCTAGTAGTAGTAGTAGTAGTAGTAGTAGTAGTGGTAGTGGTAGTGGTAGTGGTAGTGGTAGTGGTAGTGGTAGTGGTAGTGGTAGTGGTAGTAGTAGTAGTCGTAGTGGTAGTGGTAGTGGTAGTGGTAGTGGTAGTGGTAGTGGTAGTGGTAGTGGTAGTGGTAGTAGTAGTAGTAGTCGTAGTAGTAGTAGTAGTAGCAGCAGTTCAACGCTCCACTAAGCTCCGCTAAGGGCTTTAGAATTTAAGGTTTCTAGAAGTTTTCTCAATATCCGGCGATTTTGTAGGAATTGGGGAAGACAGGCAGGGTCAAGACGATGGGTAATGGTACTAGTGACAATTAAAAATTCAACCTATAGTCATCATAAGAAACTAAAGAGAGTAGAAGTCATCAGAGGATGCAGAGTTTGCGGTTGAGGGTTCCAATCAGCTACTGATGAGGGTAGGACAGTGTACAAAGAACAAAGCTTTGGTGTGCATTCTACTGTACAAGTACTCATCATAAGGAACCCGGAAGACAGTATAGGTAACTATAAAGGCCCCTAGATTATTGAGGCCCCTGTATCAGGTAACCCTTTTAAGCAACTGGGCTTGGGGACTAAAGTATCCCCAAACCCTAAACCTTGAGTTGAGCCCCGGCCTCCAAAGCAACCACATACATCGGATAAGTCCTCAGCGGAGGATAGGCTTGTCGTGTATTTTCTTCATGTGGGGCTTGCGGCTGAAAGGCTTTTATGAGGTTGGATAGGCATGTATGATTCTCATCAGGGTTTTGCGGCATTTTCAGGGGTTCATGGGTACCCGGGTACAGTAATTAGCTGCACGCAGCTTCTATGTAAGAAGGCTTGTAAGGTCCACCGCTCGAGACTGCGCCGATAGGGTGCTGGGGTGCCCGCATCTGCCCGGGGAACAAGCCAACCTCCTTCCTAGTTTGGAGAAGGAAACCGCCTTGCATACACAGAAAAAACAAATACTAAGCTCCGGCTGACAGTAGAACTAGTACTAATACTACTGCTACTGTTCGTGATGCTGATAACCAGCTATCTATCTATCCATACATACAGATCCTTTTTAAGGAACCAGAAAGACTAGTATTGCTATGTCAAATCATTCAGGCTTCTATGTGAGGCTATGTGAAATCTGGGCGGGGGCCCTCTTTCCCAATAGCAGAAAGCCACAGCCTCCAACCCCCAAGCCCTACAATACCCCTCTAGAACCCGAAAGAGGAACTCTGATGTAGTACAAGAAGATATACCACCAAACCCGATTCTAACTCTCAAGGCACGTATATTACACAACAGACACCATTGAATCCTGGGAGCTTCTTAAGTTCTTATTTGTTTGGTGACTGCCATTTAGGGATCAGGCTTTAAGGGTTTTTCAGCACTCACTCTCGGACAAACCTTGGCGAGGATTCCAGTCTCATCGGCAGCACTTTAGGGTTTTTTTAGAGTTTTTTTTTGAGAGCTCTTTTCCGTCTGAGGGTTTTAGGGTTTAGGGTGCAGGAGCAAGTACCTGGAGTCTCAGCGTGTCAGGTCGAGGGTTCGGGGTTCAGGAGTTTAGGGCTACGAGGGCTCTATGGTTTCCTCCGCGAGTCACATAGATCCCGCGACACTTACGTGCATGGTACCCTAAGCCCTCTACGAATGCCCGAGCCCGAACTATCCGCTTTACATCAACTCTAGCTCCTAAGAACTACTACCCGAGCTCGTATAACATGGATTGAACGTCTCGAAAGACGGAGGAAAAAGCCAGGCAGGAACACATCACATGAACACAGACACCATCAAACACCCTACGCCCCAAAACTCATTCTTTAAACCTGAATGCTGAAACTCCCAGCACCAAGCCGGAACCAAGCCCAGGTTCATCGCGAAGGTTGTTGTGCGGTGGAGATCACCAAGCGAATTCGACGATGCCGAAGCAGCAAAAGATCCTTGCCCTGCGGAAGTGTGGGGCTTTCTTGGAGGGCATACCAGTTTTTGTAGGTGGCTAGAACCTGGAGAAGCTACTGTTGTATCCGCCGACCCTAGCGGCGTGTTGGATGACTCGGAGGTGAAACCTCCCTTTTTCCCTCCTTCAGACCCCAAATCTCGCGCGCCGGCGGGTGCCGGGAGGGGGGGGGGGGGGG
>BGNK01000543.1:2409-34521 GCA_003297005.1 Symbiodinium sp. clade A Y106
GAAACGAGCTAAACAACTCCAGAGGAGGAAAGGGAATCCAGCCGAAGCGGATCCTAAAGAGGACGGCTGAGTACCGATCCTACGTCTCACTCTTTTTGTCACACTCTAACACCAGAAGAATCACGGGTGTGATAAAGTGCTAGATAGGTGCGTGTATAGAGTGTGTGCATCTGCAAAGCAGCCTTGTTGAGACGTGTCCCTCTACCGCAGAGGGCCCTTTTGAGTCAAGCCGGCGAAGGNAGATAGGTGCGTGTATAGAGTGTGTGCATCTGCAAAGCAGCCTTGTTGAGACGTGTCCCTCTACCGCAGAGGGCCCTTTTGAGTCAAGCCGGCGAAGGCAAAACAAGACCGGTCTCGCAATATTCATAGTAATACATATTACTATTGCTTTTAATATTAATACTATTGTTATTACGGTAGATATCGTTATTTATGCTGATATTCATAGTATTATTCTTTATCGATATTAGCATTAGTATGCATACTGGTACTGTTTTTTTTACTATTCTTGTCAATAAGACCAAGATTTAAAAATATTACTCAAGCGATTATTATTACTGGTTAATGCTAATACTAATACTTATACTAGTACCAGTACTAGTACTAATACTACTGCGAATTTCAATGCTAGTACTAGTACTCGTACTAAAATGAATACTAATACCAATACTTATGCTTATACTTATACTAATGCTAACACTAAATACTACTAATCCTAGTCCTCTTCCTGACCCTAATACTAATACTAATGCTAATACTAATACTTAAACTAATACTAGTACTAGCAAGACTAGAAATACTAAAACTAAAACTATTACCAATACTAACATTAACAGTAATATTAACGCTCACAGCAACACTAACACTCACACCAACACTCACACTAACACTCACACTGACACTAACACTAGCACTGACACTGTCACTTACACTAGCACTATCTCTAACACTAGCACTAGAACTAGTTAGAACTAGCACCAACACCAACATATCCACTAAAACTAACACGAACACTAGCACTGTCACTGACACTAACATTATCTCTAACACTAGCGCTAGCACTAGCACCAACACCAACACCAACACTGAAACCATTACTAACACTGCTACTAGCACAACTGATGGTGAGGATGAGTATGGTGATCAGTTGTATTATGTTCATTACCATCATTATATTTGCTATCGTATAATATATTTGAAGGATCCCCGGTAGGGGAAAGAGCGCCGACTAGCTGCTGGAGCCTTGCTTCTTCCTGCATGTGCACAAAATCCTGTTCTGGCTAGTAAGGCCCGTATGAGAGCCAGAGGGGTTTTAGAAAGTTGCAGCGGCGCTTCCACGTGATCGGGATCTGCAGGGATTCCCGAGATCGCTTCTGAATCGCTGTCAAAGCAGAAGCCTCAGTGAGACGGCGCAGCAAGGGGCAGCTGAGATGGAGGAGCTGCTTAACAGCGGCTTACGCAAGGCTGGTTTAGGGTTTAGGGTTTAGGGTTTCAGGGTTTAGGGTTCAGGGTTCAGGATTGAGGGTTTAGGGTTTAGGGTTTAGGGTACTGGAGAGGCCTACGAGTCCAGGAGTCTACCTCGTTTATGGAAGCGAGCGCAAAACAGCCTGCGGGACAGGATCTGTAAAAACCCCTCTTCTGTTTTGAAAAACCCCTCTTCTGGTTTTTAAAAACCCTCTTTTGGTTTTTAACAGCCCGATCCTTCAGGTGGCCCAGGCCCTCCGAGAAGCGGCCGAGAACAAGGAACCCGAAGTCTGTTTCCTGATCGCCCGAAATGTGAGAACTGGAAGCTATCCCAAAAGGCTTGCCACCAGGGATGCCCAAAGGTACTACGAGGGTTCAGGGCTTGGGGTTTGAGGTAAAGCCCCAAACCGTCATCCCTCAGCCCTAAGCCCTAAGTTTCACTAAGCCCTAAGCTCTACGAACTAAATTCCTGAACTCCAAGCCCCAGCCCGCCCCTAAACCAGCTCCATCTGGGAGTTCGAAAATTAGGGGTACCCCATTCTGGGGTCCTAATAATAAGGATTCTACTATTTAGGGTACTATATTAGGGTCCCCTATTTTCGGACCCCCAAGCTTCCTGGACCGACCTCGAGCCCTTTCTGACTGGCACGCCATTTACATGAAGACGTTCAGCAACCCTGACAACCCCTTTTGGGTTTAGGGTCAGCCTTTGGGGGTTGAGAGTTTTGAGTTCAGGGCGTTAGGGTTTCGGCCAATGGAATGACACGCCGGCAAACGCCTCAAACCTGGCTCCCTGAAGCCCCATTTTTACACGAAAGCCTTACTTTGGTTAGTAGGGAATGGAGGAATGGGGTACAATTATAACTTATAACAGCTACTATTACTAGCATTCTTGGGATTTCCAAGCCTAAACCTCCAAGGCTGAACCGCGGCACCGATTCAGTACCCGTATAGTTTTTTCTTTGTGGTAACCTTTGTCGTAGCCCTTATCGTACCCTGTACATCCCTTTCAAGCACCCCTGGCAGTAAGCTTTGTTGCATGCCTTACAGCAACCCTCAAAGTAAAATGGGGGCCTAAAATACTATCAGTATAGAAAATTGGGCCCAAAACCCTATGCTAATTATGAAGGCCACTATACTATATACTCTATAGAAGCCCTGATAGAATCTTTTTAGAAACCGTATTCTAATTCTTAAGGCCCCCTCAAAGTAAGCCCAGAAGAACCCGGAGGTGCCAAGAAGGCCAAGGAAGCCAAGGCGAAGGCGAAGGCCCCTTCGCCAGCGGCGGAATGGGAGTAATGACCGGATTAGAGTTGGGTTAGTTTGGGTTTAGGGTTTAGGGTTTATGAGGGTCGGAAGAAGAACATTGTAAGGGTTAGTTTGAAGGCATCCTTATTATTCTTGAAGGCTCATGGGACTTAGTAAGTAAGGTTATAAGTCGGTTATAGTTAGGATAACCCCACTTAGGGGGCTTATAACCCCAATTATAACCTACTTACTAAGTCCCATGATCCTCTAAGAGCCGAATGCTCGTTGCGGCCCCTATATTAAACTCTCAGGGGGCTTGATCACGTGTCCGAGAGGAATGTTATCTATTGGGGTGAAGCCTTTGTGGGTGTGGGAATTTAGGGTTTTCGGGCCTAGGACTTAGAGTTAAAGGGTTGAGTTTAGTGCAGATTTGATCTTGAGTTCTGCCCCACGCTGTCCTGCTGCTGCTGCTTCCTGTTGCTGTTGCTACTTGGCTGATGCCTTGTATGTCTTCTTGCCGTTCATGCGCTGTGGGTGTACTGCTGATGTTGTTGTTCCTTTTGCTTTTTCTCATCGCTCCGACTCGTAGAGCACGTACTATACTGGCCTAAATAATTACAAGTACTATTTTGGGGGTTCCAATAATATAATGGGCCTTAAAACCCTATTCTACTCTATATGACCATGATGATTGCTGTTTGTTGTCTTCCTACCTTTCGTCCCATCAGTACCAGGGATCGTTGGAAGAGTCTTGCCATACCCTAGTCTTTGGTTCCGTGTTCTAGTGAAGATGATCGTGAGGGTCCTAAATTGTGAATTCCAACACCTCAGGGCACTCTGAACTATGGTCCCCCAGACTCTAAACCCTGATCGCCTGAACTTTATAAGCCCCTGTACCCTGAACCCTAAACCCTAAACCCTAAATCCTAAATCCTAAACCCTAAACCCAGAACCCTAAACCCTGAACCCTAAACTAAACCTGGGTTTCTTTGGGGTTGCCTCCAAGGGTTCCTTGAAGGGTCAGCCTGGGGGTTCTACAATCGTTTCAGAAGACGGGGGGTCTGCAGAAAATTTGTAAGAGTATTCCCCAGGCTTCCTTATTGCAATTAAAGTAGAAAACCCTAAGCCCTAAACCCTAAACCCTAAACTTCCTAAACCCTAAACCCTAAGTCCTAAGTCCTACAACCCTATTCTATCTGTCGAAGGCCTCGTGTTTAGGGGTGCAGAGCTTTTGTGGTTTTTGAGCCTTGTCAGCCTCTCGGGATCTTGGGCCTTTGGGGGTATCGGTGGGCTGTCGGCTTAAAGAGCCGATGGAAGCTCCCAGTCTCTCCCGTTGCGCCAGCCCGCCGTGGAAGAGCCCATCGTGGTGACGCCGCACGGCGACAAGAAGGACCCTAGCCATAAACCCTAAACCAGAGCCACTAAACCTTAATTGCTGAGGGTGAACCCTATTCCCAAAAGAGTGGAAGCAAAGAACCAGTTCATGACCTCAGCAGTTGTTTGCAACCTCGAAGCCAAATAGGAAAAGCAGGACGCCCAAGCCCACGACCCTGAACCAAACACCTTCTAAGCCTTGATTAACCCTAAACCCTAAACCCTAAACCCTAAACCCTAACCCTAAACCCTAAACCCTAAACCATTAAGCCCTTTAAGATGAAGACTGGTACACAGAGAGCCCGTTACCCCTACATGTCAGGAATAGAAGTTGAACGCAAGAGCAAGCTTCTTATCGTTTAAGGCAGGTTCTCGAATTGAGGGTATTGGGCTCTGTGAGTATTCATGATAAGACTTCTCTGACGAGAAATCCAGCTCCCTATGCATGACTGGGCTGCACGCCTTCCCCTTTGGGTTTGGAGGCTAGGCTAGGGCTTGTTCGCTCTGTAGCTGATTGGATAGACTTGAAGCCGTTTGGGCTTAGGGCTTAGGGTTCAGGGTTCAGGGTTGAGGGTTGAGGGTTTACGGTTCAGGGTTTAGGGTTCAGGGTATAGGATCCTTTCATAATCCGGCAGTCAACCTTTTCTGGGCCAGGAAACTCTAAACCACACACCCTGCGAACCTTTATAGGAATCCGCATAGAACCGTTTGTAGGATGCTTGTAGGAACCCTTATCCCGCTTAAGCAACCTCCACAGACTCCCCCTGAACCCTAAAACCCTAAAACCCTAAACCCCAAACCCTAAACCCCAAACCTTTCCTGGAATCTTCAACTAAGTTCTACACCCAGACTGAAGTCTTTGAAGCTCTGCCTCCGCGCAAGCGAAGCGCTAAGCCCAAAGCCCGTGACCCAGATAAACTCCCCAGGGTCCGTTTTTTAGGGTGTAGGTTTCAGGTTTAGGCTTTAGGGTTGAGGGGAAGACCCAGGGTGGTCTGACGTCATAATGTTAAGCCTTAAGATTCAAAGCCTAGGCCAAAAGCATGAGTAATGAGTGCAGTAGCAGAACATTGGGCTCTCTCCAACCCAAACGCCGAAATATATAGAGGTCTGAATAATCAGTGATAATGTCACTTGATAGTTCCTGTATAGTTTTACTAGAGTCTACACCAAATCCAATTGCAAATTTTCATGATTCAGGCCTCTATGTGAAACAAATCTGCTCTACAGGCCTAGCTCCTAAGCTTTGACCTCACACAAAATACCTTAAACCGCAAACCTTCAACCCGAAGATGTATATGCTGAACTGAACTCCAAGCCCTAAACCTTAAGTCAAGCGCCCCAAACTTTAGACTGCAAGCCCCTCAAAGCTAGAAGCCCTCACAAACTCACCATAAAGCCGCTCTGAAACTCGCATAAGACTCTTGTCACACCCTAGGAAGCCTTCATAAAGCTCTTCCAAACCCTAAACCCTAAACCCTAAACCGGATAGAGCTCCTCGACTTCCGCCCCCCGCAAGCCCTGTTGGAAGGACATGAGCCTGCCGATGGCAGCAGCCTACAACCCAAAAGCCGTGGAGTCCGCTTGGAGTGCTCAGAACATGCAAACAAGATTGTGTTTAGGGTTTAGGGTTTTGCGTTTAGGGTTTAGGGGTTCAGGAATTCCTACTGCAAGGTTCATGCGCGGTTCATAATAGTAGGCTGAGAAGTTCTCCAATTTGAGGTACACAGTATCTCCAACAAATCCTTGCCTACTACGAAGTCATTTGATCCTGTAAGTACAAGATGTTATAAGGTATCATTTTCCGCAGGTTTACTGTTGATAAGCCAAGGCTGCGAGATTTTTGGATGGGGGTTCCTTTGGGGGGGGGGGAAGGGTCTGGTACGAGGGCAGTGTCGGGAAGGGTCTGGTTCGAGGATTTGGGGTTAAAGAGACTTTCTAGAAAGGGTTTAGGGTTTAGGGTTTGTCAGCGAGTGCACTCGACCCCCCTCCGTAAAGTGGTTGGGGGGTCGGCGCATGGGTTGAAGTCCCAACTCCGCCCACCCAAACCATGACCTTATCGGGTTTAGGGTTTTCTACCCCCCAACCCCCCTAGCAAGGGGGGCAAACACAACCAACAACCCCAATCCTCGTTTGGTGTACTTGAAAGAAACCTTGCTAAGAGTATTTCCGAAAAAAAGAAACAGAGAGCATTGCAAAGAAGGCAGTGCAACGAAAATCGAAAAGGTAAGATGCTCGCCGGAAGCATTTTTTATGTCAAATATCATCGACCTTCCACAAGATAAGGAAGCTGGTCTATGAAGGTTTTTTCCTTTAGAGCGAATGCTGTTAAACGAAAATCGACGCAGCATGGCGGCTCGCCCTTCTTACGTACTTGTGTAGCTTCATGTAGCGTCTTCACCCGTCTTTGGCTTCATCCACCGGCTGAAAATGCGCAGCGGTCACGGCCCCCCCGATCATGATGTCCTTGCCGTACGACACTCGGCTGAGGGCAGTGTAGGCAGCGCCCGGGATGCCAGGGCAGTCAAGGTAGGCGGTCACGTGCCCTTGAGGAGCTTCCGAACGCCATCCACAGAGGGACTTTGCGGGGGCGCCCAAGCTTTGCGCCCCTATAGCCATGTCAACGTCTTGGCGCCCGGACGAGCTCTTGCAGTATGCGGTTGAACCCGAGTGACCAGAGCGACTACGTACGGCTGCCGCTGCACGGAGGCTGCCATGTGTATGGGCGCGCGCGGTTTTGGTCCTTGCCAGAGAAGGGCGAGTGCCCGGGGCGGCATGGCCATATGTACGGCTGCCGGCGCCATTGGTATGCCTATGGGCGCTTGGGAAGCTTGGTTTGGTTTACGGGATCCTTCCCAGCGGAAGGTTGCACTGTCTCGGGCTGTACGGAGGCCGCCATGCCTATGGGCGGTGCACGGCTGCCGGAGCCATCTGCACGGAGGCCGCCATGCCTACGGGCGCGCGCGGTTCTGGTCCTTGCCAGAGAAGGCCGAGTGACCGGGGCGGCGTGGCCATATGTACGGCTGCCGGAGCCATTGGTACGGAGGCTGCCATGCCCTATAGATCGCGCGGTTTGGGCCTTCCCAGAGAAGGCCAAGTGACCAAGCGGCGTGGCCATATGTACGGCTGCCGGAGCCATTGGTACGGAGCTTTGCTTTCAAGGAGGTTGCATTGTTCTTGCCGAGGGTTTGGGGTTACTCATTCTAGGGATAGCTCGCCCGCTATCCAGCGGCCTTTGCGAAGCCGCGCAGCCTTATCGGCTGGGACTTTCGGCTGGTCCAGCAAGACACAGCCTCAAGTCCGCAAGCGCCTTCCGGTCCGCCTGCTGCGGCCGGCCCCTGAGCCTGGGGGGCCGGCCTTCTTCGTGCGCAGCTCGTGCTGGGTTTCGAGAGAGCTGCTCCAACGACTAGTGCCCAGCAGGCTACAAAGGCGAACCCATCAGAAGAGGAGAAGGCCTGAGCCTTCGTATTTCCGAGACTTCTGCATCGAATGGCATTCTGCTTCATCTTTTCTGGAAAAGCACTGGTCGCAATGAGCCCCTTCTAGGGATCAGGCTGTTAGGGACGCTTCGGGTTGTAGTAGACGTAGGGTTTAATCTGAACAACGAAGAGGCCTGACGATTTGGGTTCGAGGGCTCTCAGGGTCCGGAGAAGGTTACGTATAAGGGTTACCGAAAGGGGTTGCCTCAGAGAGGTACCCAAAAGGGTTATGATGAGGGTTAATACATGTTAATATAGTTTAATATACAGGTTGCTACAAGCGTTGCTGCAAGGGTTTTGTGTTTTGGGACTAGGGTTCCTGGTGTGGGGCCGGCTGGCTGGCGAATTGCGGCTTCTATGCGCTTTGGAAGTTCAATGTAGCTGCATAGACCTCTGAAAGGAGCTTCAGGGCCTAGTTTCTAGGGCATATTTTCTTTGTCATAGTTGGGTAACATTTTACATTTTTATGGGTACTTAAACCAAGAAGGAGTAAAAACGTACATGTTTAATCCTATCCCAACCATGAGCTAGTTTTGATAACATGATGCTTGGACGTCTTTTCTAGGCTGTAGTGTGGTATCCCCTAAAGGGTCTGAGTGAGCCTTTCAGGAGCGGAAGCCCCAAAGCCCAAAGCCCTTAAACCCCTGGAGTCCTTTGTGCGCCTAGCATACAGGGGTATGAAGAGATAGCAAGTGCTTCTATAAAATGCTACTACGAAGCGCAATATTTTTAAAGAAACCCTTCAACAAATCTAGTGCTGCCCAGGTGCCTGGTGGGAGAAGAGGCACTTCTTCACTCCTGATCCCAAGGCGTGGGCGTGGGGAGAGTTCAGTGGTTCAGGGCTTAGGGTTTAGGGGTTTAGGTTTCAGGGTTTAGGGCTTGGAGTTTGAAACCCCGAAAGCATGGAAGATGGGCAGAGTTCAAGTTTTACGGTTTGTTTAGGTCATTCAATACTATACTTTGTTTACCTTTGAGCCTCACTCCCTACCTCCAAATCGTTAAACCCTCCAGCCGCATTCCCTCAACACAAAACCTCAAACTCTACATCCCGAGCCCTAAAGCTTAAACATCCCGAAGCTTTAATTGGGAGTTTCCGAAAATAGGGGAACCTACAAAAGTACCCCTAAATAGTAGAATCCTTACTATAAGGACCCCCAAATAAGGTACCCCCTAATTTCGGAAACCCCCCAATCACCCCGAAGGCCAGCCAGGGAGCTTGCGAGTCCAAGCGCTTCATCATGGTGATCCCACCTCCGCCCCTCGCAGCATGTAGGGCTTTTGGCATAAGGAGCCAAAAAGTTTACTGCCTAGGGGTTTAGAGTGCAGGGATGCTTAAGCTTCAGGGATTCGCGGGTTTTGGGTATCAGGTTCAGGGATTCAGGGGTTTAGGGTTTAAGGTTCAGGAATTTAGAGTTAGGGGTTTGTTGAATCCGCGCAAAGACCCATCCAGCCACCGCGAAGGTCTTAGGAAAGTACAAGCGACGAGTGGAAACGGACGTATCGCAGGCCGAATCCTTTATGCAGTCTGCCAAGCACAGGTCCAAGTTCGAGGAAGTCGTGAAGAATATATTGGAGAAAGGCTTTGGCAAGTGCGAGACCCCAACCCCTATGTTCCAAACCCTAAACAGAGTGTATGGGAGACCTGAAGCAAGGGTAACAGCACCAAGAATCGCCCCTAAACCTTTGACCCTGAACTCTAGACCATGAGCCAGGTGCACTACACCCTAAACCCTTAACCCTAAACCCTTAACCCTAAGCCCTAAAACCCTAAGCCTGAAAGCAGTTTCTGCCCGTAGAGGTATCCTAGACTCGAGTCCCTAAGCCCCAGGCCTTAACACATCAAACCAAGGCCCTAAACCTGAACCCCTGAAGGAGATGGCTCTTAAAGGGTCTGTAGGATTCCTTTTAGAGTTCTACAGGGGTTTAGGGTTGTGTCCGGGGATCTTTTCGGATGTTGTCGTTTGGGGTTTCCTCACATGAAAGGTTTGAAGGGACAACCCGGAAACCTAAATCCTAAACCCTAAACCCGAAGCCCTGAACCCAAGAGCCCAAGAGCCCAAGAGCCGAGGAATGTGACTGGGAAGCTTCACCTGGGACACACGCTGCTCCTTGGGCCGGGTTAGCCCTGAACCCTAAACCCTAAACCGTAAGGGTTTCAGGGTTAAGGGGTTAGAGGTTTTGAGCTTTTAGTGGTTTAGGGTTTAGGGACACAGGGTTTCAGGGTTTGGGGTTTTGAGGTTTTAGGGGTTTCGGGGTTCAGGGGTTTAAAGGTTAATACGGGTTTTAGGGGTTTTGGGTCTCAGAGTGTAGGGGTTCACCCAGAGAGCCCAATACCCCGTAATTAAGGAATATGGCTTAAATCATAATATGAAGCCATATATAATTTAAGCCATAGTCCTTAATTAAGGGTATTGGGCTCTCTGGGCAGGGGGTTCAGAGGTTCAGAGGTTCTGGGTTTTAGTGGTTTAGGGTTTAGGGGTTCAGGGTTTAAGGTTTCAGGGTTTAGAGATTCTGGGTTTCAGTGAGGGTTCAGTGGTTCACGGTATAAGGGTCAAGGGTTTAGAGTTTCTGGGTTTTAGGGGTATAGGGTTGTTTGAGTTTAGAAGAGTTCCATCAATCTTCCGAGTTAGAGTAGGTTTCTGTAAACGGTTCCTCAAAGGGGCTTTAAAGGGTTGGGTTCTATAAGGGTTGTTTAAGGTTTTCCTTCATAATCAGAAGAGTGTTTCTAAACAAAGGCTTCCTCAACAGAAGTTCTGGAAAGGCTTCCTTACCAGAACTTGGTAAGCTTTGTTTCCTTTAGCGAATCCTTCCCAGCCTGATGAAAGGTTTTTTTCAGGATCTAAAGCTTATGTAACGGTTGATGGACAAAATCCTGCATGACCCATAATAAGGAATATACCATAATTCCCATAGTTTAGGGTCCTTAGGGTCATGCAGGATTTTGTCCATCAGCCGTATTACTACTAAACCCTAAACCCTAAACCCTAAACCTACTCCCTAACCCTAACCCTAGAGGTTAGGTCCCTTAGGCTTGGGGGAGCCTTTCACCCTTTAGATTTTGTCCATCAACCGAAAGTCGAGAATTTCCGGTGTTTAGGTTCTCATTTAGGGCTTAGGGCTTGGAGATGGGTCTTCGGCTTAAAGGTGTGGGTTTTTTTGTCCTAGGGTTAGGGTTTAGGGTTTAGGGTTTAGAGTTTAGGGTTTAGGGTTTAGGGATTGAACTTACGGGGCTTGGCGTTGAGCTATCCATTAGTTTGGGATTTCGGGTGCGGGTTTAGGGTCTGGGTGTTGGGATGTAGGGCTCCGGCTTTAGGGTGTAGGTCTTACGTTTTGGGCTATGGAATGTTTAGTAAGCCATACACTCCGCGCGTATCCTTGGTGTGGCGGGAGGAAGGTAGATTCCTGAATCAAGGGTTTAGGAGTTTTTGAAGTTATGTACTCAGTAGCAGGAGCGAGATGCCAATGACACTGCCCACCGGCATTGAGACAAGTCTTTGATAGTCTATACTCCTGCTTGCCTAAAGACGTGGTAGTAATAATGTTTCTTCGTATCCTCTAGAACTAAATCTTAAACTGCCATCCCTTCTAGTCCTACATGGCTTTGTCAAGGACGGGTGCCATTGAGGATGCCCTGACCCGGTGGCACCGGATGTGCGGCAATGTGGCCCCAGCCTGTGTTGAGGATCTGCTTTACGTGTGATCCGAACAAAGATCCTTCAGGTAAGGACCCCCTAAACCCTTAAACCCTATAAACTCCAGACTTGAAAACCCTAAACCCTAAACCCTAAACCCCTAAACCCCTAAACCCTAAACCCTAAAACCCTACACCCTAAACCCCTCTACCTATTGTAATTTAAACTTTATAGGCCTCGTGGCATTTGATCAAAACTCGTGGCCAATTGATCAAACCTCGTGGCATTTGATCAAAACTTGTGGCCAATTGATCAAAACTCGTGGCCTAATGATCAAAACTCGTGGCCAATTGATCAAAACTCGTGGCCAATTGACCAAAACTCGTGGCCAACTGATTAAAACTCGTGGCCAACTGATTAAAACTCGTGGCTTTTGATCAAAACTCGTGGCCAATTGATCAAAACTCGTGGCATTTGATCAAAACTCGTGGCATTTGATAAAGACTCGTGGCCAACTGATTAAAACTCGTGGCATTTGATCAAAACTCGTGGCCATTTGATCAAAACTCGTGGCATTTGATCAAAACTCGTGGCTTTTGATCAAAACTCGTGGCCAACTGATTAAAACTCGTGGCATTTGATCAAAACTCGTGGCCAATTGATCAAAACTCGNCGTGGCATTTGATCAAAACTCGTGGCTTTTGATCAAAACTCGTGGCCAACTGATTAAAACTCGTGGCATTTGATCAAAACTCGTGGCCAATTGATCAAAACTCGTGGCATTTGATCAAAGCTCGTGGCATTTGATCAAAACTCGTGGCTTTTGATCAAAACTCGTGGCCAACTGATTAAAACTCGTGGCATTTGATCAAAACTCGTGGCTTTTGGTGAAAACTCGTGGCCAATTGATCAAAACTCGTGGCATTTGATCAAAACTCGTGGCATTTGATCAAAACTCGTGGCAGCGGTCTAGGGCCTGGGGTTTAGGCCCTAGGGTTCAGGCCCTACGGTTTAGGCTCTAGGGTTTAGGCCTTCCGGTTTAGGGCTAGGGCCTAGGGTCCCTAAGGTTTAGGCGTTACGGTTTAGGCTCTGGGTTAGGCCCTGGAAATGGTTCGAGGGTGGGGAGGGGAATTTCTAAAGGCAAGGCAAAACATGGTCTTTAAGCGGTTTGTGGAGACCCTTGAGCTTTTAGAGACTTCTCTCAGTATCTGCTCAGACCCTCGTGGGGTTTAGGCTTTACGGTTTAGGCCCTACGGTTTAGGGCCTGAGGGTCGTGGCAGAGCACCGCTGCCGGATGTAATGGAAACGCAACATTTTCTGTGCGAAGTGCTTTGCTGCTGGCGCACGTCGGAGTGACTGGACTGCATTGGAATCCAAGTAAGTGTTTGCTGAGTTGACAACGTTTTGAGACACACCCGCCCCAAACGTAGGCAGAAGAAGCAGCAGGCCTGGACAACGATGCGTGTTAGCACGGCCCTAGCCTCTTTGCCGCCCTGGCACACCGAAGCCGGCCACGGGCACATCGGCGAGATCTTGCCCAGGCAGGGGTGTCCAGCGAGCCGCAAACGGCCAGCTGCAGCATCACCTGCGGGTCGCCTGGCGCCCACTTCGCGCGGGAAGCAGCTTCGGTACCTGGCAGACTTCCCAACGAATACTTCTATAATGGAGCCAAGCATCTTCTGATGCCCTTTAATCCTGAGGAGATCGTTGGCGACAAGAACGTGAAGTTCAACCACGGTGATCTCAAGTTCCTCTCAATGCTTCTTCGGGGACATGAACTCGAGGACCACCCCTTGAAGTTCGATGCTGGGTGTTGGACGGACGTGGATGCCTTCCTCGATCACTTCAACCAATGCTTCGAAAGACGGTGGGGAATCCGTCACAGCCGCCACCAGAAGACGGTTACCCATGAGGGCCGTGAATACACGGCGCTGTGACGGTACGGCGACCCCATGAGTCCAGCACAGCGTGCATGGGTGAAGGGCAATGTGCGCAGCATCCGCTCGCAGGACATTCTAGTGAAACTTCGGGGCGGGGCTTTCGATGTTCGGAGTAACCTGGGCCAGAGATTGCCTAAGGCGTCCAAGCTGTTGTACAGCGTCTCGGCATTGAATGGTCTCATGCACTCCCTGCCGGCGAACTTGCGCACCTGAAAAGTTTCAATGGGGACGTGTTAGGGGTCTGTGCTGCGGTGCTGTAAGGATAATTTGCCCCTGCGGGTGGGCAACGGGGCACTGAAAGCTGTACAACATAGGTGGGGCCAAGAGCAGGGGAAAAGCCAGTCTATCGCGGCTGCCATGTTCCTGGAGGTGTGGTCTGCGGTGGGGGCGGGCCTCTGGGCTGGTTTTGAAAGTCAACACTCGGTACGTGTATCTGGGTGGTTGACGGTCAACAGCTGCTAGACTGTTGCTGGGGTGGGTCATAGATTGGATTTCTAGCCGCGCGACTCCAGCCCCTAACCGAGAGATACACATCAACGAGTTGCCACGGCTTTCAACGTCTACGCCGAACAGAGGCTTTCACGCTTTGCTAGTCTTTGGTACGTTGTGAACAGAGGCGTTATCGTGACCTTTGTCCAGTAAATTCCTAGCCAAGAAGGTCTTCTAGCATGTCTGTCCTTTGTGATTCTCTCTGGAGCCCAAGGCCTGTAGTTACTACAGATCCTAAGCCCGAAACCTGGGCCCAAAGCAGGACATTTCGCACCCTAAAACTTGAACCTAAACCCCGCTCCTAAGGCCCTTGTTCCTGTAGTAGTGTATATAGCAGAAGACTGTGCACATGCACTGAACAATGAGATGCAACTCTTGCGTCCGGCGACACCAAGACCTCCACAGCCCGTATGTCTTACTCACGCTCGGCTGGAAACCACGCTTGACCGAGAAAAGGTCCTTTTGGAAGCCAGCTGCCGCTGGTCGTGTGGGGTGAGGTGCTGTTGGTTAGTTAGTTTGGCGGTGGCTACGCCACAGGCCGCTTAGACTGGCGTGTGAACTGTGAAACAGCTTCAGCAGAGGACGTTGGGGTTTGGTTCATGGTCGAGTGGTTGTGGAGACTTGGCAGTGAATTGCCTTCGTAGACATTGGATTTGATTGACCCGATGTACTTTTTGCGGCTATGTGGTAATTTACGGCTCGAAACCTTGAACCTGACTAATCCACCTTGCATTCAGGCCGCTAGTCTCTGAAAAATATCGTGGCATTTGTCGATAATTCAATCTGTGCATTGAAATACTGTACTACATCCTGGGGCAATCATTGCATAAAATGGTCACAGTATAAGTAGATCACTATGGCGACCGTGAAAAATACCTCTGTTATAAGGGGCCTACCGACCAGCCCGCGCGACACCCCTCAAGGTGTGGGGTTTAGGCCCTAGGGTTTAGGCCCTACGGTTTAGGCTCTAGGGTTTAGGCACTAGGGTTTAGGCCCTACGGTTTAGGGCCTGGGGTTTAGGCCCTAGGGTTTAAGCCCTACGGTGTAGGCTCTAGGGTTGAGGCACTAGGGTTTAGGCCCTAGGGTTCAGGCCCTACGGTTTAGGGCCTGAGGTTTAGGCCCTACGGTTTGCGCTCTCGGGTTTAGGCCTTCCGGTTTAGGGCTAGGGCCTGGGGTTTATGCCCTAGGGTTCAGGCGCTACGGCTTAGGCTGTAGTGTTTAGGCCCTACTTAGAGCTGAAAATTTTTCAACTTTTGTGGTTAGACCCTTGAAGCTTTAGAGACTACTCTCAGCCACCTGCGCTGCTTAGAACCGAAAATTTCGCTGCAAGCTGGCAATTCTGCCTCAGATGTCTGATTTGTAGTTTCTGTCTGAAATATATAACTTGTTCTGCCAAGCTTTAGCGTCAATATGTAGCTCAACAGTTGTTTAGTACTTACTTCAAACTAATGATGGTATGTAAAAGATTGTCTGTTGAATTTCAAGCTGAAACAAGTAAAACCGTTATTCCTAATGTGAGGGGATTCTATGGGCGGGTGGGGTTTCTTCTGGAAGAAGCTTGACAAGAAATAGCTTGACAAGAAATTTCCAAAGTCAGAGCTGCTGAACCCTAAACCCCTAAACCCCTAAACCCTACACCCTAAAACCCTCAACCCTAAACCCTAAACATCCATCACAGAGTGCACCATGTCCTAACTTCCGCCCAAGACCTAACCCAGGCCTGAACCCCTAAGCCCTGAACCCACGACACCCGAAGCCCTGAACCTAAACCCGAAGCCTAAGTTATTCGTGATCGAGACTTTCTTGGACATTTGTCGAATTCAGGGCCATGCTGTGGGCCTGCTAGGTGTATGGGGGTTCTATAAGGGGGTCCTTTAATAAGGGGTCTACAAGGGGGCGATCTTGTGGTTCTATCAAGGTTCCTGTAAGGTTTCGCTATGGGTTGTTGGCTCAGACTCTGAATCGAGATTGGCCCCAACAAAATTTTGACGACTATCCATTCCTGTTGTGGTCGCCACTAGAGGGTACTGGTAGGGGCCTATCTGCAGCTACATCGCCGAGTGTCTTACAAAACACAATGTGAAAGCGTAAGTACAACATCTTGCATCCGGTTGTGTGCACTATGCGCATTTGGGCGTATGGTCACTTTATCATCAAGCCATGCTTCGAGAGACCAGGCTGCGAGAGCGCATTTTATGTTGCTTCGTCACTGCATGATAGTTTGTGCATTTGCGTTGGCCCTGTACCAAACCCCAGTCCTTCAACCTATAGTAGAAGCCAGAAAGTTGGAACATAATTGTCCTCATACCCTTAGGGTAAAGTATAGGGGTTCCCAGCACTAATCATCCTAAATCAATGTTCCAACTTTCTGGGGTTCACTTTAGATCGGAAAACAAGGATCAATCCATAGAGCCCGTGCCAATTCACGGAGACATCTTGCTGGAATGAGCAAAGCTTCTGGTTGTGGGTTTCAGGTATATCCCTTACTGTAGGTCAGTAACCCGATTAATCGCCATGAAGCCAATATAAAGCCTGTCAAGGACAACGAAGAGAAAGGAAATCCCTGCAAAATCCTGCATTGGGAGCATTGCCTTAAACCCTAAACCCTAAACCCTACACCCCTGAACCTTAAACCCTAAACCCTAAATCAATCCCAACCTCCTAAACCCGAAACTCGTCGCTGAAAGAATGGAGCAACCTAAGATCTTAAATAACCCTAATGTCAAGCTCTTCATTTCTATTGTGAAAAAGGTCACATCATATTCAGATTTAAAACGAGCAGCCTTTTGACGAATCCGAAACCCCGAAACCCTTCCAGCCCCCTTCAGAGGAACCCTTCTAGGAACCCCCAACCCCAAACCCTAAGGAACCCAACGGGGTCTTGTCGGGACACTGGCTAAAGGAACCCTAATATTACCTCTATAGATCCCTTATAGAACCCCTATATAGATCCCTAATGGTACCCCCCTTAGCCCAACCCCCTAAACCCTAAACCCTTATCCCTAAACCCTAAACCCTAAACCCTAATCCCTAAACCCTAAACCCTAAACCCTAATCCCTAAACCCTAAACCCTAAACCCTAAACCGTCGGGAGCCAGGTCGCTCTCTACGTGCCCGGCGTGGACCACGCCGGCATCGCCACGCAGAGCGTGGTGGAGCGGCGCCTCCTCAAGGAGGCGCGCTTTTTGGGGGTTCCATAAGGGCTTTTTGCAGGGTTCCATAATAAGGGCTTTAGGCTTTAGAACTTTAGACTTTAGGGTTTAGGGTTTAATGAGGGCGTTCCATAAGGGCTTAGGGCTTTAGGGTTTAGGGTTTAATGAGGGCTTGAAGGGTTTGCAGGGTTCCATAATAAGGGCTTTGGGCTTTAGGGTTTAGGGTTTAGGGTTTAATGAGGGCTTGAAGGGTTTGCAGGGTTCCATAAGGGCTTTGGGCTTTAGGGTTTAGGGTTTAGGGTTTAATGAGGGCTTGAAGGGTTTGCAGGGTTCCATAAGGGCTTTAGGCTTTAGGGTTGTATTGGGGCTTGAAGGGCTTACAGGTTTTACAGGGTTTTGCAAGGTTTTTTGAGTTTAGGCTTTCGGGCTAGGCTGGGGGTTTTGATGTGCTCCTGTTTTAAGCGGGGGAGGCGTGGGTGAGTTAACATGAGGGTTTTAAACATGGGTTCCTTGGACCGCTCTTGGTTTTGTTTTCGATGGGTAGAGGGCCCTGCAGCTCCGGGTTAGGGATTTACGTTAGGCTAGCAGTAGTGGCTAGCTGTCTTCATGCTCGACGCTCGGGACACCCCAGTGCAACAGAAGAAGAAGCTTAGGGTTTCAGAGGTCTAGGGTTCAGAGGATTCTTTCGGCGGTTTTGGGGCTGACGGTGGCAAGGGTTCTGGGGTGTGGGGCTTTCGTGTCTTGGAGTCTCGGCTTCAAAGTTACAGAGAGTCTTGGTTTAGGGTTTAGGGTTTGGGTCTGACTGCGAGGAACCTTGGCACTTCCACGGTGTAGGATTTGGGCGCATTGAGGGTTTAGAGCGTAGGGATTCGGGAGTCTCGGGCTTGTAAGTAGACGTTACTGAATAAAGATGACAGAGACAGGGCTTCAGGTGACATAGGCCCTTGAAGGAAAGATGTACCCTTATCGTCCTTGCGCAATACTAGACATACTTTCACATAGCTAGAAACACAATTCTCAATTATGGACCCTACACGAAATCTCCTAAGCCTTGTTCTAGAACCTTGTCGGTCCCTTACAGGATCCGGCCGGATCAGCTGGCTTCAAGTAGGCTTCTTGACGGGGTTACGCTGCCCTAGGACCCAGGGTAAGCCCTTATTCCCTTTTTTAGGGTTCAGGTTCCCTTATAACCACTGTAAAACCAAAAAGGGCACCCTATTTATTACTAGGTTACTCTTAGGTCTAGTGCCTGACAGAAAAGGGCAAGGCTTTCTCAAAGCAAATTACACCCGAACCCGTGAACCTTGATAACCTTCACGTCTAAACCCTAGGTCGGACGTCCTGCACTTGGTCCCGAAACCCTGAATCTTAAACCCTTACAGTGAACCCCAGAAAGTTGGAACAATGGTTAAGGGTGCTTAGTGCTAGGATTCCCTAAGCTTTACTTCAAGGGCATGAGGATATTGCTGTTACAACTTTCTGGCTTCTACTATAAACCCCCTCAGGCCCTAAATCCTAAACCCTAAACATTAAACCCCTAACCCTAAACACTACACCCCTAACCCTAAACCCCTAACCCCGTAAACCCTCCAACCCTAAACCCAACCCCGAGCCCTGAGGAGAAGAAGACCCGGCACGACCTCGGTCGCGAGGAATTCCTCAAACGCGTGCCTTGCTTTTTCTTGGATAGCGCCCCGAAGAGCAGCCTTTACGTAGAGGATCAAGGGACAAGTACCTCAATTACTTGAATTGGGGCTCTTAGTGTATGGCATTATCTCACTATAGGTAGTTCTATCCCCTTATATTAAACGGTCCCAATTAAAGGATCGAGAAATGCGTTGAACATTCAACGGATTCCTAGCTGACGGTTCTGGCATGCAGGGAGTGGGGAATACGATCTTCTAGCACCCTAAACCCTAAACCCCAAACCCCAAACCCTAAACCGTAAGCACCTAAACCCTAAACTCCTAAAACCCTAAACTCCTAAACCCTAAACCCCTAAACCCCTAAACCCTAAACCCCAAATCTCCTAAACTCCTAAACCCTAATCTCTTAATCTCCTAAACTGTCCTAAACTCCTACACCCCGAAGCCTGACACCCCTGATCCCTTGACTGATGTCGGAGGGGACCAGTCCGGGTATCTTGTGTGGAACGGAGGGCCACTAGACCCCGAAGTCCGAACCCTCTAGGTTCCTTCGGGTTCCTTTAAAGGGTTGCTATAAGGGTTACTATAAGGGCTCCTTGAAAGGGTTGCTATAAGGGTTACTATAAGGGCTCCTTTAAAGGGTTACTATAAGGGTACGATAAGGGTTCCTTTAAAGGGCGCTATAAGGGTTTGAGGGTTTCCGAGAATTAGGGGTACCTTACTTTGGGGCCCTTGTAATAAGGATTCTACTACTTAGGGTGCTATATTAGGGCCCCCTTTTGTCGGAAACTCCCGTATGATCCCCCTACCCAATACCCGAAACCCCATATCTAACACCTGACCTAAAACACCAAGGAGAACCAGAAATGAACAGGCACCAGAGAGCAATACTACGACAAGGGAGCTGGCTTGACATTGTCAAACACCCTAAACCCTAAACCCATTTTTTCGAAGGTGCGGGCTCCCTAAACCCTAAACCCTTTTTTCGAAGGTGTGGGCTTGGAAGGAGATGAATGCAGGGCACATCAAGAAGCAGCTGCAAAGAATCGCCTCCTCAGTGGACTGGACTCGAGAGAGGCAGCCAGAGCCGTGTTTGGAACTTTTGTAGCGTTGTGGCCTTTGGGATTTAGGGTTTAGGGTTTTGGGATTTCGATCTGTGAACTAACTCAGACCTTAAACCCGAAACCCTAAATAGTGGTGTTTAAGGTTTTTTCGGGCCGAGGGCTCTGGGCTACGGGGGGAAAGCCGTCCAGGTTCACCATGGACGACCGCTGCGCCCGCGCGGTGGAAGAGGCCTTCATCTGCATACCTATATGGGAGTTTCCGAAAATGGGGGACCCTAATATAGTATCCTAACTGGTAGGATCCTTATTATAAGGACCCCAAAATAAGGTACCCCGAATTTTCGGAAACTCCCATATCCCAAAACCCTGAAAAAGACCCTCAACCCGAAAACTCCCAGCTCACAAGCCTAAAGCCCCAAATTCTCCTAAGCTTCAAAGCCCTGAGTGGAAGAGGCCTTTATCCGCTTCCACGACCGGGGGCTCATCTACCGGGACAACCGGCTCGCCCTTCGGCAAAGAAGCCTTGGGCCCATTCCTGTTTCATTAAAGATCATTAAAGCGGGGTTTAGGGTTTCGGGCTTAGTTTGAGGGTGAGTTTAAGGATAATTTCGGGTGAACGTTGGAGCCTGTTTAGGGTTTATCTACCCCTAAGCAGGCCCTGAGAGCTCTGATGAAGGTCTTACACAGGCCATTTGTGAAGCGTCAAACCCTGAATCCTAAAATTCCAAATGCGCGAAGTACCCTTCTGTGTAAGACCCTTATACCCTACAACTCGGCTAGAACGGCCATGGGCTGCTAGAAGCAGGTTGTACGTAGGGTGTAGGGCAGCTAGGTTTAGGGTTTTAGTGCGTGATTCTTAAACACTCCAATTCAGGTACATCCAGCCCTTGACTTCGCAATGTACCCTGTCCTCTGACTACATCATCTCATATCCAGCATCGCAGTCACAATTTGCGGGATGTTTCCGATTTAATGGGTCTTGGGCTCCCTCCCTGTTGCAACCCTTTCTGAGAACCTTTGCGAAACCTTGACACCACGTGTACAGCATGAAATCCCCCGAGCCTTGGGGTGCATCCTAAACCCCGAACCCCGAAGCCCTACTTGAAGGCTCATGGGACTTAGTAAGTAAGGTTATAAGTAGGTTATAGTTAGGATAACCCCACTTAGGGGACTTATAACCCCAATTATAACCTACTTACTAAGTCCCATGATCCNAAGGCTCATGGGACTTAGTAAGTAAGGTTATAAGTAGGTTATAGTTAGGATAACCCCACTTAGGGGACTTATAACCCCAATTATAACCTACTTACTAAGTCCCATGATCCTCTAAGTACACCCTCAACCCTGAGCCTGAACCCCCAAGCTGGCCCTAAACCAAAGCTATGCAGCAAGGTGAACTGGTGCCCCCACCTCCGGACGGCCCTCTCGGACCTCGAAGTGGATCACGAAGACATCACCGGCACCTCGCAGAAAGACCCGAAGCCCCCTAAACCCTAAACCCGAAGCCCCAAAACCCAAAACCCTAAACCCTAAGCCCTAAACCCGAAGCCCCAAAACCCAAAACCCTAAGCCCTAAACCCGAAGCCCCAAAAACCCTTAAACCTTTGAACTCTAGACTTTACAGCCCTGACGCAGGCATCCAAAAGCCCTAGAGACCCCCCCGTGCTCGAGGCCAGGGTTTTTAAAGAAGCCCTAAACCCGTAAGCCCTTATAAGAACCCTTATAGGAGCCTGCTTAGAACCCTGTTCTTCGCTGTTCATCAAAACCTCATTGGGGTTGTCGAATTCATTGCCGGTAGCCATACGTAGTCAACGAAGTGCCAACTGATTCCAAGTCAGAGGCGGGAGGATAGCAGCATGGNCCTGTTCTTCGCTGTTCATCAAAACCTCATTGGGGTTGTCGAATTCATTGCCGGTAGCCATACGTAGTCAACGAAGTGCCAACTGATTCCAAGTCAGAGGCGGGAGGATAGCAGCATGGGCTTACGGCCGGACTTTTACGCTCAACTCAACACATGCGGTGCTAAGCTCTGCTAAAGCTGGGATCATGTGTCTTAGACAACATGTCATGGCACGTGTGTGCATGCAAAATGTTCATTCATGGAGCTCAGCTCCACTTCGAGCCTGTCAGAAGGCTCGCCGTTAGAGGTTTCAAAGTGGAAATCGACCTGAAGCCATGGTTAGGCTACTGGGATCTCAACANATGCAAAATGTTCATTCATGGAGCTCAGCTCCACTTCGAGCCTGTCAGAAGGCTCGCCGTTAGAGGTTTCAAAGTGGAAATCGACCTGAAGCCATGGTTAGGCTACTGGGATCTCAACACTCCTCCTTGAGACGATCAGAGAATTCTCTGATGTCTCACCCCCTGAGGCCCCGTTGCCTAAGCGTCATCAAGCAATATCGACATATCGACCTTCTATGAGTGTTCGAGACCGAACGTAATACGTGGCACTCAGGGAAAATGTGAAGGACTCCTGGAGTCCTTGCGCTACTAGTTGTGAGTTCAATCTCACACAATTCCTGATCTGTTAGTCCTACCGGGCCACTTGTTT
Organism: Symbiodinium sp. clade A Y106; assembly: GCA_003297005.1. Classification (NCBI taxonomy): domain Eukaryota; class Dinophyceae; order Suessiales; family Symbiodiniaceae; genus Symbiodinium; species Symbiodinium sp. clade A. The sequence goes on from BGNK01000543.1 coordinate 24,446, forward strand.
GCACTGCTACTTCCCGCGAGGTCCGATGGTGAGCTTCGTTCCTATCTCTTCCTTCCAACAAAACACCCGGGCTAGGTGGTGGAGGAGGTTCAGGAATAAAAGTCGATGATGCGGGATAAGTCCAGACCCGTGGGGAAGCTTGAGGAAGAGTTGGTGGAGGTGGAACGACATCCCCGCTGGAGGAACCGACTCCCGGAGAAGTCACGTGTACGTGTACGTGCGATGAGGACGTGTTACCTCCAGAGGATCTAGGAAGGGGAGATGCGTCCTCAGTCTCCTCACTGGAGGCTGCTTGACTTCTTCGCCTTAGACCCTCAGCTTCCTTTTCAAGTGCTCGCCTCACTGCCTCATGCCTACGCTCCTTCTTGGAAACGTGCATATCATCAACTGTCACCGTACGAACGGAGGCCTGGGTCCGATTGGAACAACACTTTACTAGGCAGCTCTTTCCGCTCTCCCATATCACGAGTAGGAGAAGAGCCAATAGCGATCCCACAATCCATAGATCCAAGCTGATGCCCTCATAAAGGTCCTCATCCTCCTCCTGGGAGGCTGCAGGGGTAACCTGTAACATCAGCAGTGCCAAAATCAACATCATGCTGTGTCCCTCAGTGGGATCTGCACCATGGAATACTGTGGAAGTGGACATCACAGCACTCACAATTGGATCAACAGAGGATACAGGCTCCCCTATTCCTAATAACTCATTGAGCGTCTTCAAGCGCGGGGCAGGAAGGGCCTTTGTTAAGGCATCGGCCCGTTGAACCTCACCTGGGCAATGCACCACGGAAAGCCTTTTCTCATCAATTAGTTCCTTTAGAAAGTGGGCCCTTACACGAAGATGGCGGGTACGTTGAGAACCACTTCCTTCAGCTAGGGTGATGGCAGCGATGTTATCAACGTGCAACACCTTGGTTATATCTACCTTGTATAAGTCGAAGGCTAGCGACTCGATAGCTTGACCAAGTGTCACGCTTTCGCAAGCTGCTATTAGCTCACATTCTGCTGTGGAAAGACTCATCAGAGTCTGTCGCCGAGATTTCCAGTATACACATCGGCCACTGAGGAGCACCACAACTCCAGAGATTGACCGCTCACCGAAAGGTGCGAATGAAGCGTCCGAGTACAGTGACAAGTGCTTGGTGTCGTCGGGCACTAAAGATAACCGATATGCCTTCGTGTTTGCAAGATAGGATAGCACTCTGCGTCCGATCTTCGTAACAAAAGATGGTGAGCGAACCGCCCAGCTTGACATCAAGCCAACGCTGAATGCTATGTCAACCCTACTTCGCTGAGAAACCCAAAGAAGCTCCCCGGTTATCTTTTGTGCTAGTCTAAGAGTGGCTTCATCATAACCAGATTCCTCGGGTGGTAGCTCCTTCACCCACTCGCGCGGCAAGGGAACCGTGGCCCTTGCCGAGGGCTCAAGTGCATGACTGCGGATTAACTCATCAATATATCCTTCTTGTGACAAGGAGTAACCTCGGACTCCATGCTGGTCCTGTACCTCGAAGATGTCAACACCCAAAAATCTCAGCGGCTTATGTGGGAGGGCCCTTTCAAGATCCGAACATCCCCACTTGCTCCTTATCCAAGCGTGAAGTGACTCAGCGGTATCTCGGTTCCCCAGGATGAGAAGGTCATCTACGTAGACCAGAACATGGCCAATCACCGATCCCGAAACTAAAACTATCTCCCAAAGGTTTTCATCACTCACAGTCCGTCGAAGAATAGCCTTACCTTGGGAGGTTTCAAACTTAGCTTTCGCTAACTCCTGGTCTCGGTATTGCGACCACCACTTAGGGGCCTCCTTGAAACCGTACACCGCACGGCACACCTGCCAGTACTCATCTGGAGTGCAGATGCCGAGCGATATGAGTATTGCTGGAGGTTTCAAAACGTATTGTTTTTCAACAGTACTTGGTATTGGTGCCAACAAGAATGCGCATTTGATGTCTGTGGACCAGCATTGCCTTCTGCAGTTCCCCGCAAACACGAGTGTCGCCCTCAATGTTTCGGCTGGCGCCCCGGAAGCGTAAAGCACGTCTTCAGCTACCGACTTAGCGTAGTTTCCGCAAGAAACCACCCTTACCTTTCGCCTAAAGGGTTTACCAGGCTTGACTGTAAAGACACCCTTCGCTGGAAGCACCTCTACGTTGGCCCGTCTCAGCAACTCCTTGGCTGAAACACCTTTGTGACGAATGATCGCTGACATTCCCTCCATTGCATCAACCTCCTCCTGGGCTGGAAGCTTCCACTTCTCAAGGTGCCTCTTGACCTCGGAAGGCGAAACCTGATGGACGACTTCAAGAGGACCACTCAGACCTTGGAGGAGTTCTTCAACATTAGGAGTAAACGAAGTTTCGACTACTTTCCCGATCAATGGCTTGGCTTGCTGATGTGCTGATGGCTGCAACATATCACTGGAGGGCACCGACATCACAGATGGAAATGCCACGCGGAAACTCGGCTCAGCAATACTCCCAACGTGCACACGGGTGGGAGACCTGATGGTACGTGGAGAGTCAAACTTCACGCCCTCTGCAGAATCGATAGGCTGATCACTTGGATGACCAGAGGGTGTGTGAGAGATCATCCTGCAACTATATTCTGTACGGACCTGAGTACGGGGTGATTCCTCCGAGAAGTCAGCTGAAACCTCTGCTGGATTATTCATTCCTATCCTGTCTTCTCCAGTAGGGGCAGTTGTGATAGTGGGTGCGAACGGCTCCTGATCACAAGGTTGAGCTGTGGAGTCCTCCTCCTCAGCATAGGCTTCCCAAATTGATTGCAATCTCATGCTATGTAGTGCATATAGATCGGCATTCCATGCTTGCTCACCGTGTGAAAAAACTCCATGTTGGCCGAAAGCCTCAGAGCTTGAAGCTCGGGTCTGTTCACATACCTGAGCGCGGGGTGATTCCTCTGAGAAGACAGCTGAAACCTCTGGTGGGTAATCGCTGCTGCTTGCCGGACCCGATAGATCAACCGGTGGATGGAACTCCGTTGGAGGCGGTGGTTCAGGACGTGGCAAAGGATCCTCAAGTTGTGCCCAGTCTTCAACATATGGATCGGGGCGATTATCTGCACCCCTCACACCTAAACCAGCTACTGGGGGGCCTGGTCGCTTTAAACCCAGGGTTCTGTTCTGAATTGCCCATGGCAACGGACGATGTCCTCGATCAAGGAGTCGAACCTCTCCCGTGCGCAAAGAAATGCCGTTAGGGTTATCCGGTCTCATGGTCCCCTCGGGGTGAATTCCAACCATTATGCACCTAGCATCTTCTTCGGGAAGACCTAGTTCAACCAGATCTTCTACATACAAGTAGTACAAATCAGCTGGTGATTCTACACCCATAAACTGTAGGCGTCGAAGCGTCCACTCGACTTCTCTATCACACAAGAATTGATAGAGATCCGCCTCCTCAAGATTCTCTTGCGGCAATAGTGAGCGGTTTCCACCATTGGGATCCCAGCCAATGAAGGCAGTAACACTGTCAGGCTGTATGTCTGCACTTAGGTCAACGGTTGATGCGGGTAGCTCAGAGCTACTGGATGGGGGCATGGAGCCCTGCAGCATTGGCGGTGTATCCTCGGATGATGAGGCTCTCGACCCATCAGAAGTCGAGTCTAGTCGCGAGGTTGTAACTACCTTCACTACCGGGTCAATAGAATCAGGGTTCGGTAGGGTAAAACTCATTTCCCTCAACCATCGCTTATCCACTTCTCGGAGCTTATGTACTCCTAGAGGGGTATAGCCGACTACCAGCCACCCAGGGAAGCACCTCAAGGCATGATAATTGCGGGCATTGAAATGAACAGTGCGGGAACCCAGACAATGGACTTGATCGGAGGACCAGTCTGGTTGCACCTCCGTGCTTGGAATCTTTGGATCACGAGGGGGACCTGTCCAGAGCTCAACGGTCCCTGGGACGTGAGCAACGGTGTTATCAGTTCCCCATTCATTGCGGTAGTCCCGATGAACTGAGACATCTGCAGCTCTTAGGACCATTACGGTTGCCCAGTCGGGAATGCACGCGGAACCTGAGGACCTAAACCAGAGGAACCTATTCAGAAACCTAACCAAAATTGGCCTTTTCCGTGCTAGAGTAGTCACGCCCCTCTGGCCCCCATGGCAGAAGGCGCCAAACACGTAACGCCCCAAAAGGTCTCCCCTCCGATCACCAGAAGGGATCTCTTCTAATTCCAGCCTATTCATCACCTTACGGAAGGTTGCATCGGTGTAATCCTCATCGAGGAGTGCAGCCTTGGCCAACCCATCCAGATCTAGCTCAGGATCACCGCTTAAGTCTATAAACCTTACAGCGGTTTTCTCTCTCAGTCTTTTACTGGGCGGCAGAGGCATACCTTCATCAGGGGATGCCTCAAAGGGGTCAGGTAGGTCGAGATGCAAATCGTCCCCAGATTCCCTTTCGTGAAGGACTGGAGGCTCTAAGCCTTCCTCGGCCGTGACATCAACTAAGTTATCTCTAAAACCCCTAGATGCCACCAGGTTGCCTTCCGTGGTAACTAAGACATGGTCGTCTGGGATCGTCAAGTGCGGGGCTGCATATACTGCAGGGATCCAGCGCGTCATAAGCTCTTTACTCGCCCCTGATGGCTTTTTCACCTTATGGAGAACTTTCTGGCCGAACGCAGGAAGCACAGGCATATGCATTACACTCCGATTATGCACCTCGGATGCATAGCGCATTGCAAGGGACCAAAACATTGGAGGAAGCGACGCTGAGGAAAGCAGTGTTCGGGCACGTGCCTTCAGCCATCCCACAGCCCGCTCGGCAACGCCGTTACCCTGCTTATCAGTGGGAATCGTGGTCTGGATTCGGATTCCCTGGTGTGACAGCCAATTGGTCAAACCGCTGGAGGTGAACTCTGTGCCTGGGTCGCAGTGGAGAACCTTCACCGGATACAACTTATTTATCATCAGCACAAGTTTCTGTATCCCAGCAGTTACGTCTGGACCCGTCTTAGACTTTAAACCTACAACGTATTTCAACGTCAACAGCTCAACTCCTGAGGTCAGATCCCTTATTTGCTCATCTAAATCATCATCACTGATCCAGGCTTCACCCGCTGATGACACTTCCAGTACGGGTTCTGCAACTTCGATGGCTCTCTCACAGATTGCATCGCCTACATCTGGGTCATAAACTGCGAAGAGATCCAAAGGGTCCTCACAGGTCTCATCAGGTAAGGAGGGTTCATATTCAGCTAGTTCATCTAGCACTTCTCCGGTTTGTGGAGTCTGCTGAACTCCAAGATCCTCCTTGCCTTGATCATCACCAGCGGACGGCTGTGTGATGGGTTCGACACAGGACTTCGGCAGCCTATATACCGCAACTAAACCGTACTTCAAATGAGGATTACCTGACACCGACTGCTCATCACGCCCACGCTCATCACCTGACATCGGGCCAAACAAGTCGACTGACAGCGTGAAGGCTTGTGGATTCTTTATTTTTCTATGCTGAACACCTAAGCCAGATCCTTCAACGCAATGTTTGCAATCCCTACGGTAGGGTAAGTGTCCTCTCAAGATGTGAGAACGCCATTCCTCCCGCTGAACGCTGGTAAGTGCGCCAACAGTCACGTCCCCTGGCTCTTCAGTCTCAATTGCAATCTGACCAGTCGGAAACGACGGTGCGGTGAGGTTGACAGAGTCACTCGAACATTCCGAGTCTTCTTCAGATGACTCGGACTTGATTTGCATAGCCCTGGCAATTATTTCATCTAATTCATCTACAGATGGTCCCTTTACCTTACCTGCCAAGGCTTCCACAAGCTCCTTTCTGAAACCTATGGACCATCCCACGGCTTTGTTTCCCTTTCTTTCGGGTGTTGGATGTGGGGTGCCAACCTTGGGCAAACCTGCAAGATGCATCAAGGGAAGATTGGTAGCTATTGCGGTCGGGTGCAGCCAACAGTGGCCCAGCGAACCCTGACAAAACTCTAACCTTTCTACCTTTGACCACCTCATGAACGATGACCACGCCTCAGTTCGCCAGAACGAGCCCGGGTTAATGATTGGCTCTTCGCCAGCCATGCTCCTGACTCCTAGCGCTGGGAGTTCTTTCAAGAAAGGGATCGCAGAACCTCGGGCGGCGGAAGCGAGGGACCACAGGAACTTATCCTGGACCGCTAGTACATTTTCCTTAAAACCAGTGTCACCCGGTTCGTATAGGCCCCATAAATTATCACATGAGCGAGCCCTCGGGGAGGTGTCGCAAGCGCTCCAAGTCTGATGAGGCGGAGACGAAAGGATCGTCACGATCCTACCAGTGCACGCAGCCCACAGTAGGACTGACCACACGCCAGCTGGCTGGACTAGGTCCCATCCCTTACCACCCTTTTCAAGCAGATCTACAGGCAGGTATTGAAGGTCACACTCCTGGCACCAAGCACGAATTGGATCACCTTGCAGTGGAGGTCCAGATCCTAGATTAACAACCCAACGCTTCGAGCTGTGAAGCACCCGACGCTTAGCTCTGCAAAGGGGCAAACGCTTCAGAATCTTCCACCCGTCCTGTTCAGACAGGCCGATGGGACTGTTACACAGCTGCACCTTAACCGCCTCCGGAACCTCCTGCAGGTATGGTTGGGAGAAAATGGCACGAAGCAAATCCGTCCTATGGCCGGTGGAATGAAACCTGACAAGGGCCTCAGTTGGGTCACAGGGCTCGGATAGCTGTTTCAGATCAGCCTCCATGGCTTGAACAGAAAGTTCGAACTCCTTCAGTCGCTCGGCTTCAAGCTCTGCAATCAGCTTCAGGGCTTGCTCCTCCTGAATATACGGGCAAGTATTCGGGGAGATACCGGTTTTCAAAGGGCCCAGGACAGGGTGAGTGACTCTCAGCCCACGGCGTTTGCTCCAGCTCACTGTGCAACCTAAGGTCTGAACTAGAGCTCCCAAAGGTAAAATAGTCTGCTGCCTCGAAGAAGATGCTACTCCGTTGGCAGGCGGTGGGACTACTAGGGTACCTCCATTGGTCTTGAACCATTCCTCTTTAGAATCGCCTGCCAGGGTTACCGAAACTCGCTCGAGCCCACTTATGCCCCGGGATTGGGTGTACGGGACCACAGCATAGGTGGCCCCGCTGTCAAGAAGAGCCCGGATAGTGTCACTAGGCTGCCCTGCCTTCGTAACCTCGGCAACTTCTATCATCTTTATTTCATGGTCTCTAGCCATAGCCCTCAACGCATCAATCTGCGCACTCAAAGCTGCAAGGGTTACTGGAGTTCCTTGAGCTACAGATGCCCCACCGTGACTCTGCGGGGAAGTAGGAGCCGATGAAACTGAAGGCGGTGCTGTTGGCGCGCTCATAGGAACTGGCACAGTATTCACAGGTGTTGCCTGGACAGGTGGATTAACGGATTGCTGCAGGATCTGGGCTGCGTCAGCAAGCATAGTCTTGATCTGCTGGTGAGAAACTTCTTTATTCGAGGGTGGAATGGGATGGCTTGGACCAGTCCCATCTCCAGACTTGGGAGGAACAGGGCCCTTTGGATTAACAGGCGGCGACTTATATTTAGCCTTCTCTTCCCCTTTTACCCCCGCACGACACTCGTTGGATTTGTGCGTTTTGGCCCCGCACGTCTTGCATCGAGATGCTCGCTCGGCCGGGGAAAATGCAGACCAGTTGTGGACAAAGGTGCAGTCTGCACCTTTCTTGCAACCAGTCTGACTGGTGTAGAACGAGCACGGTACTCCTCCCGAACCAGCAGCATCATTCCCGGTTGCCTTTGGCGCGCTATTCTGCTTAGGAGTGCCCCTTCCAGGTTTAGGGTTCTTAGGGGGAGAAGAGACATCTGAAGTCTCCACACCTTTAACCTTCGGATTGGCCGTTTGGCTGCTGTCCCTGGCTTTGTCACCCTCCTTGGGTACCGAACGATGAGTCAAAGACTCGAGTTCCGCAAGCATCTGAGCATGGAGCTGAATGACTTTCTCGCCATCCGGTGTTGAATCAATTTGCAATGCTGCTCGAGTGAGATTCACTCTGAACGCTGCCTCTGGGTGGGTTTGAAAGACGGCTCGGGTAATCTTATCTAAGGCCTTAACCCTCAGGGCAGGGTCTGGAAGAACACCCCCTAGCTCAGTCATCCTATCGCACCACCTCTTCCATTTACGCAGCAAATCTACCGAATCTCGCAAGCCCGAGCCTGGCGAAGGTTCCTGTATATTACGTAGGCCTATTTCCCTTTCGCCCAAACCCCCTGGAGAATAAATCACGAAGAGTTTGGAAACCACAGCTAGCAAACCTGTCACCCGTGCTGCAGACAACTCCTCCTTGATAGAGGTTGGGGCCGCGGCAATTACCATCGTCTCGATGCGACGAGAAACACGGGACCAGCGTGGCTGTGTAATCTCCTCGGAGGGTTTGGGCTTACTGGACAGCCTGGCAATAGCATCCATCGCTAAATACTTCTTGTACCATGCTTGGGCCTCCTTCATCACCTGATCCCAAAGGAGCTCACTGGAGTCTGAGACATCAGATAGGGCAGGCTTGCTGGCATGCAACCAGTCGGCAAACTGAAGACACGCTTCCGGCCCTGGGGCGGGTAGTTCTGGCAGGCTGTTGACCCCGGGCTTGATAGTTTCATATTTCTGTTCATTCTTCGGGCTATTGGCAAGACCCGCTACCATACCCTGAAGCTGGGCCATCCCCGTCAACACAACTTGCAGAGGGTCCTGAGCCCCCGATGGAGGTAAGACAGTTCCTGAGGGATCAGGATCAGGCCTTGGCATAGGGGCAGCTCCATCCTTAGGCGGTGGCAATACCTCAGTTGCAGTCGGTCCAAAGTCCAAAGACCTCTGCACAGAGCAAGCACCCTGAGACGCAACAGGTGGAGGGCACGGAGCCGGTTGTACTGGCACTGGAGGAAGCGGATTTTCATTAGGTCTATAGTCGGGGAGATGACAGGGATATGACACCGGAGGCTTCGGGGCCTCTGTTCTCTGTGCCACCACGCTTGTCGGCGGAGTGTGAGGCGGAGGAGGGATGCCGATAAGTCTAGCGGCAGGCGAAGAAGTCTTAGAGGAAGTCGAAGCTGTCATGAAGTTCCCCAGCCCCCTACTGAACCAGCCCAGACCCGGGAAACCCCCTGTACCTTCGGACCTCACCGTATTCCCTACACTGTACACCTGAGTAGATATCTCATGTCTAAGCACCTGATTCTCAGAAGTTAACTGTTCCAATCTACTTCTCAGTGCAGCGTTCTCCTCATTCCGCAACGCCATTTCCCCGTCTCTCAGAGCCATGTATTCATGTAACTGGCGCCTGACTTCGGCCTGGATGTCGCTCGAGGTAGTAGACGGCGGCCTTCCCCCGGAAGGTGGTGCTTCCGGAGTATACAAGTGAGGTGCGGTGACTTGATGCGCTCCCAGCGTGCGGAGGGTTCTTTCATCCAGCAAAGGAGTAGAAGGTCCTTGTCCGTCCGCCGGAGATCTTCTACTAACCTCAGAGCTTCCAGACTGGACTGAAACATATTCCTCTCCTTCTCCTGTGAACATCCCTCTGCTCGTGTTGGCGTGTCCCGACATCAGTCCTTCCACTGCAGCCGGTAGCGACTGCACTGCCTTTGCTACTCCACTAAGGAATGCTGGAGGTCCTCGACGGCCTCCTCCCAAAGAAGTCGTAGTCGACGGCAGCGGGGGGACATGATCCACCCTTGTGTTCTCTGGCCCCAAGAGGAACCCTCTTGCAGTAGATGTAGAGGAAACTGGGCGGTCACTCGTATTTGCTGTTCCCTGACCAGGGTCCGAGGGCTGTGCGCTTCCAGAGACCGGAGCTGGACGGGAATTACCGTTATTCACTGAGGATGAAGACACTTCGGCATTCACAGTCTCCCCATCCATGTCCATAGGGTCTTCGCGTCTCGCGGTCCCTACGACACCGTTCACCAGAGTCTGCGGCGGTGGAACGTTTGGGCGACTCATAACCTGTTCTTCGCTGTTCATCAAAACCTCATTGGGGTTGTCGAATTCATTGCCGGTAGCCATACGTAGTCAACGAAGTGCCAACTGATTCCAAGTCAGAGGCGGGAGGATAGCAGCATGG